>JBBMKB010075010.1:0-13391 GCA_037833945.1 Alaria marginata | reverse complement strand
TGTACTCATCTCCCAAAAACAATTAATTCATACTATTTCAAGACAATGTATATGTTCCGACTTCGAAGCACACAATATCTAACAAAAACAAATAAATACAACAAGCCCGGTGTAGCCCCTTCACTTCTCCTCGCCATGTATGATTATCCCTGATCTTTCCACCGTGTCTATCACCTGTGAACCTATTAAAATATTTAAAAAAAACATGTGTCCCTGACATGACACTACAGCAAGTGATTTCCTCAAGAAGATCACAGCCCTATAGTTTGCATAGTAGTCACATCGCGATTCCATTGCTGTCTCCAACGTATATTTGAGGCAGTGTGGAATGGCGTTAACAAGTACCGGTGGCATATAGCCCTATCGCCAAGTGTAAATACTGCTGTTTCATCCTTTATGAAGCTTTACATTCTACTATTCCTAGAGACGATTGATCAAATACCGGTCACAATCCCGTGTGTTACATATCATTCGCAGCAGAGTGATGTGCTGCTATCTCGCGCGAGCATAAAAACCGCTGTAGCCTACCTGACTATCGTTCGTTTCCTGCCGCGTAAGATCGCGGTGATATTTTTAACGTATACTCGGGGTCTCCTCTCTGTTGCTCAGACGTTACACGAACACGATCTAGGAGTAGGGGTCGGGAAACCAGCACAATCGCACTGTCGTCTGTACAATTGTCAGTGCCGAGCCGATATGTTTGCTCTTTTATCCCGTTTTCTCCAATTTAGAACGCCATTAGCTCGGGTACACCCACTGTGTCGGGGTTTGCTCGAAGCGTTACTGCGTGACCTGAGCGTCGAGCCACGAGGACTTTTGAGACAATAACTCTTACACGTGGTCCGCGCCCGACCGGGCTCAGGGCGCGTGGTACGACAGAGGTAGCACAGTTTTGGCACACATGTTTTTTTAATGACGGGGCTCTCCTTCACCCGAAATCGACGGAGTTTCGTTCTAATTTCGCACTGTGTATAGTTTTTCACCCTAGGCCATGGGTATGGTCAGCAGGTTGTACTTTCAGTTCACTCAAAATATGAGTTTAGGGAGGTTCCTTCAGTAGTAGCTCCTCAAGCAAAGAGCCTGAACCTCTACCGTAGCATTTGTCGAAATGGTTCACGCCGATGTTGGGGTGGACGCATTCTACGATAGAGGTGCGCCCATTTTTTCCTGAGGGACCTTACTGTGGGGCGCTCTGAACCTCACCCACCAACTGATTTTGAATAAACTGAAAGTGCAAATCGTTGAACAAACCCATGGCCTAGGTATACAAAAAAATCGGACTGAAAAACGAGGAGTTTCCGACGATTTTGGGTTAAGGAGCTCCGTCATTCAGAAACAAAAAATGCCGAAAAGTGCCACCTCTATCGTAGAACCCGTCGTGCTCCCCTTGTTATTGGTGCCTGCTACGTACGGTAAACGTCAACCGTTTGTTGTGGGATGCTCTTCACACGAGGAACTTTGTCCCCCGTGCAAAACCAGATTATGATGTTTGAGAAAAATGAAAGTGCAACTCGACGAACAATCCCACAGTCTACGTTTACGAAACCTCCATATTGCAAAACCACGATGGCATTCGACGATTTAGTGTTAAAGACCCCGTCATCATTCAGGAACAAAAAGTAGCCCCAAAGTTGTACCCCTGTCGTAGCGCGCGTCAACTAACGAATATCCCCCGGAAGTAAAAAACTGTCAGTTTCTGAACTCCTAAATTTCTTCTTCGCTTTACTTCAGTTTTGTTACGTACTTGTAGCTTGTAGCCAGTACGCTGGCCTTCCATTTTTTATTATTCCCTTTTATGTATATATTTTTTCTGTTTTCAAGGTGTCTCCGTTTCAGCGCAGTCTATATCTCAATACCATATAATTTGTATCTGACTATGATGAAGAGTAAGGACGGACAATGGGTGAGCTAGTGGTGTCCTTCGGTACGGTTCAATGTGAAGATAACACACAAACATACATTCAGAATATATTATAACTCCCACGACGGGTGGGACACGAACGAGGCCCAAACCCGTCACACCAAAAACAGATGTGGAAATCCCCCTTACAAGGGGTTCTTAGTATTAATAGGATGCAGCTCACCCTCGATGCAACTCGTTGACCACCCCACGGCGCTTCGCGCTTGGTGCACACGATATATCTGCCTGGTCAATGAAATAACGACGTGCTCCATCCCGGTATTGTAGGGATGCGAACGTCGGTCTATAGTCCTACGACTACGCAACAAATGACTGAGTCATCCCACGGTAGGGGTGCAGCAATATGATTCTGCGATTCTGACATGAGGGGTTCGATATCTCACCCGAAACATAACTTCCAAGACTTTAGTTCGCACAACCCGATCAACATTACTATCCGCTACAGTCCTAAACCAAATGCACTCGTAAAATGATCATACCAACCGGTAGTTCCTCACTTCAGGAGCTCAACCTGTCGGGAACGTTTGACCCCAAAAATGTGCAACTCCTACCGTGGGATGACTGGACTACACCACCTGGGTGCTCCCCCTTACGCATGAAGCCCGCACTCCCGTCGTGAGTACAGTTGGGATGCCGGGTGTGTAGTGCCAGTTGCCGCAGAAAGTGCCGGTACAATCGCTTGGCACATATGGAAAATATCTACAGTGGTAGCGAGGGTAGTGTCGAAAACGTGCAGGTTGCCGTTTTATGTAGTGCCGGCCATTCCGGCTGGAACATACCGGCACTATATATAGCGGGACCACTACTGTAGTTGTCAATTACAACTGGAAAACCGATCGCACACCGATTCCATGCAGTTTGTTCCCGAAAACGTGGGCGTGGTTCTGAAACGATCAACGACGGACACATTCCACGATAGAGGTTCGCCATTTTGTTTCGAAAGCTCCTCACTTGAGGAGCTCTTTACCCTCCCCGAAAAAAGGTTTTGAGAAAACTAAAAGTGCAATCCGATAAACGAACCCGTGCCCTACTTATACAAAAAACGAACATTGCAAAAGTAGCATTACATTCCGACGATTTTGGGTTAAGGAGACCCGTCATCCAGAAAATAAAGACGTCAAAAATGCTACCTCTATCGTAGAACGCGTCGACGGGAAAAACGAAATTTAGGCCGGGGGCTACAGCAGAATGGTGTACCAGGTATAAAACAACGACTCACCGATTCGCCCTCCTGCCGCTCGACCTTCTTTGCACCGGCCCCCATGCAAAGTAGACTTTTTATGTCCGGGTCCAGCGTATCTCCGGTCTCTCACATGTTTGGTCTAACAAAAGCGTAGGGGTCTTGAAACAAAAAACATACACGAGCTGTGTACGAGCATGATACATGGTGGGTGGCTGCCAGTAATGCCGGTATGTGCCATGCACCGGCCCCCACGCAAAGTAGACTTTTTATGTCCAGGTCCATCCAGCGTATCTCCGGTCTCTCACATTTTTGGTCTAACAAAAGCTTTGGGGTCTTGAAACAAAAAACATACACGAGCTGCGTACAAGCATGATACATGGTGGGGGGCTGCCAGTAATGCCGGTATGTGCCATTCCAATATACCAGCAATATTCAGGCAACCGGCACTAGTGGGAATAGGGTTGCTATACATAGCTGGCAAATACAGTTGCGGTCGCACCTATCGATTTCACCGGCACTATAGAGAGTGGTGACACCATTCAACCGGCACTGTTGGGAATCCCTCGCTGTATTCGTTTGCACCCACATCCTCTCTTCCAGCTCGCTTCATTTCCCACGGCAGTCGCACAAAGTCCCTCCACCAGTCTGCCCCTGCATTTATATGAGGTGCCGCTTCAGCGTAGTTTGGTCCTCAGACCTACGCACGGCTACCTAAAGAGGGGGGCTGGGTGGTGTGCTGAATTGCAGGTAGATTTAGATGAGGTTGGGGCGGGGGGAGCGCGTGGGCGACAAGGGATTTGACGAACAGCTATCAGGGGGGCGGCCTGGGGAGCAGCTGGTGGAGAGTGAAGGTTCCGTTTGAGTCATTATATTCGGCGACCGAGATCTACGTCCGATGAACTCTTCATCCTTACTTCAAGATCTCAATATTCTTACTTTTGATATCAATCATAGCCTTCAATTCCCAACTTAACCCACCGAAAACGACACAAGATCTAAACACGAGACCCTGTAAACACCCGAATCAACATTTCATGTAGGGTCATGGCCGAAAGAGGGTACACCATCCGGTGTTTCGGCCATATCGGGGTACAAAGAAAACACACCCTCGCCAGGCGCCCGTGCGTGCCCCAGATGGCCTTAAATTTCAAACACAGTGGGTATCCCGATGTAAGAGCACCCTATGACACTCCGAAGCAGGCGCTTTTTACTATACAACTTGGTGCTATCCGTTGTGGCCAACGTATGGGTTTTAGTTCGGCGGGGCATGCCGATTTGACCGCTCTCAGGTCCCAAGTGCTCTTGTCCTTGGCGAGAATATTACTTTAGAACGATATTAATGTGTAAAACTATTTCTGCTTGTACCATGTTTTTCCTGTGTTTTACTTTTGTTTCCACCTATAGACATCCAGCACGTCCGAGGTCCGTGCCGATTCGTCACCCTAAAGAGGGGGCAATCTCTGTCGTTACAAACGGCGAGACAGAGATACACACCGCAAATATATGCCGTACAAGAGTTTGGCTATGCAAACCCATTTTTTAATTACTAAAAGCGGAACAAAAACATGTGCGAAACCAAACAAGGAAGTACAGCACAAAAACTAACTATGGATAATGCAGTAGTAGTACACTTCTCTGTTTCAATATATAGGGACGGTTTGGTAGTGCATATCAAAATATTGTCGAGAAGAGGAACAGTCGTTGCTTCTTTTTGTTTACTGTGTTTGTGAGGAGCCGGTCCTTTAAAGCAACACAAAAAACTCCCAGGTTGACAAATAATAAACTTTGTACTATAGACTATAGTCTCACCAAGAAAGAGCACTCGGAGGTTCTTCCTTTTGTTTTTTTAACCTATCTTTGTTTTCTCTGAATGTGAAACCTTCTGACCGATTCAAACAGCCAACGAAGTGAGTGATGAAAACTTAAATCTGGAAAAATAGTTTCCAATTTAGATCGGATTTCGAGACAAAGCGCATTTCAAGCAGATTGATCTTCTCATTCATACGATTGGAATCGGAGTAACGCAGCAAGTCACACAACGCCCTGCTGACGAACACCGACGAGAGTAGACGAGAGTGACGGCTTGCGTAGTCGCGTGCGCGCAGCACACAGCCTCTTTTTTTTTCTGAAAGCCCAGGCTAGAAAGCTGACACCGTCAGGGTCTCTAGGATGGACGGAGGGAGCCCTATACGGCCGCGCGCGAAGCAGCAACGGCGACGAAGCTACTGAACTCTTGTGCGAAAAATCGCGTCTTCGGCTTGTTGGCTTGAGTTTCGTGTGGCTTGACCGATCGAGATGGTTGAAAAATTGGACTCGCGACCACCATAGACTGTAGGCGTGTGCACAGCTATTGCCCCGGTCGCCTCTCGTTGAGGGTGCGTTTTACCGCCTCGATCGTGGTCGTCGACGCGGCCAAAACTCGCGCCTGGCTGTCTCCGGTGTGTTGTCCTACCACGAACATAGCACGCGAAGTTGGACCAACTCCTAAATTGGAATTGGATTCGACCCAAAAGGAGTATTATAAGACTTCTCGTGATTTTCGTCAAATTCAAGCCCAAGATACCTCGAAATCGAATTATTTGATGTTATTCCGTGTTTTGAATAATCAAATACAAATTAGATTGCACATTTTTTCCAAATTGGCTTTGTTTCTAATCGTTAGTTCGGGCCCATTTTGTGTCCCCCTGTAACCCGCATTTGCTGATCCTCTGTTCCATATTTAAGATACGGTCCTCTGCGAAATGCCTTCGTCCGTCTGTGTTGGTTCCGCACACAGGGATATTTCCTTCAACGAGCTGTCTATCCTGCCGGCCGGAGTGTTCGATGGGCTTGAATCCCTTCTGTCGTTGTGAGTGATTTACATAAGATCTTCCATTATTAGTAGAAGTAGGCTGACTACAGTACGTGAAAACAAAAACTCATGGTGTAGGCCGGGCCAGGTCTGCCCACTGCTGTCTGCCTCCGATCAAGGCCAAGGTACGGTAGGTGTGGTTATCGTCTAGAGCTGATACAAATGACTGCTCTTTATATCCCCCGTCTAAACAAATATTTCAGGCCTCAGGGCTTTGTGATACTGTGCACCTCCATTGAATTGTTTTTTACAGTATGCTCAACCGACTGGCTCAACCAACAAAATATTTAAATGCTCGTTTTGGACTGCGATACGGGGCCACAAGCGCGTGTGCTGTACGGTATACCTGGTACTCGGTAGGGAAAATGGGGGAACTACCGCTGCCGTAGACGTGGTCCTCTCTTGGTCGTCTATGGATGCGTGGTACGATAGAGGTAGCCCCTTTTGGCTAGAAAGGCTTCTAAATGACTGGGCTCCTAACTAATACCTGGTACCAGGTATACCCCAAATCGTCGGAATGTCATCCTTGTTTAGCGATACCAGTGTTTTTGTACTTAAGCCATGGTTCGTTTATCGGGTTGCACTTTGACTTGTCTCGAAATCGGTGTTTTGGAGGGGTATAGAGCTGCTCACGTGAGGATTATCAGAACGAAAAGGGTGCACCTCGACATGATAGCAAGTGTGATATATACCACGACCATTTCAGCCCGGAACGACTTATGAATGAAAAATGTTACCTCAGGATACAGACATCTCTATAGTACGCACAGATGACGATGGGAAGGTTCGGAAGAGGATAACGTATGGGGGGGGGGTCACCGTCATATTTACTATCGAAGTTGGGGCACTCAACAACACGGCATGAAATGCGTTTCGTCTAATGTTAGAGTAGGGGGATTAGTTATTGCCCTGAAGTTATCAGACTGTATCATATCATAATACCCTGTTGTGTTTGGGGGGGGGATGTTCCCCACGAATGCTTTCGCCCGTCTATGTTGGTATTGTGTCTAGGGATGTTGACTACAACGAGCTGTCTACGCTGCCGGCAGGATTGTTCGATGGCCTCGGATCTCTTCGCTCCTTGTGAGTAACTTGTCTTCTAGTAGGCTGACTCCAGTACGTGAAAAGCTCACCATCGCTTGCTTATTTTTTCGCTGCTGTGTGCCTCCGATCAAGGCTGCGGTAGGGGGTTCTCGTTCAGGGCTGGTACCAATAACTACCCTATCTATTTGCTGTCTTAACTTTTTTTTTTTGCTTTTGGGCGTTGCGATACTGTGTACTGCCATGCAATATAGTTTCGGAGTAGGCTGCAACAACAAAATACTCCAAGCCCGTTTCGGAGTGAGGTGCAGGGCCAAGTACGTACGATTAGTTTATACCTGGTACTCCGAGGCGACAATGGGTAACCCCTGCTGCCATACCCTTGGTGCTCCGCTGGCCTTCTATGAATACGTTTTTAGATAGAGGTAGCATATTTGGACTATTGGAATATATTCTGGATGACAGAGCTCTTTAACCCAAACTCGCCGGAATGACCTTCTTGTTTTGCAATATCAGTTCTTCGTGTACCTGGCACAAGGTATTTTTCATCGGGTTTCATTTTCTTTTTTTTTTAAATGAGTTTTAGGCGGGGTATAGAGCTCCTCGCGTTGGGATCCTCATAACTAAAAGGGTGTGCCTCTACTGTAGCTGCATGGTACCTACAACGGGAAATCCAACCCAGAACGACTGCTGAATCGGGTGTTGCGTCTCAGGATACTGAAACATGTTCAGACGAGGTAGAGAAGATCCGACGGAGGCTACGGGACGGGGGGTTTACCCCCATTTTCACTACCAAAGTTTGGGCAAACTCAACAACATCGCTGTGAACGCGTTCCATGTATATGAAAGAGGGGGGATGCATTGTGTCCTCGTAAATATCAGACTACATTTTTGTCTTAATGCCCTATTTCTTACTTGGTGGACGGTACACGATGCATGCTCGCCCGTTTGTGTTGTTTTGGCATGCAGGGATGTTGGCTACAACTTGCTGTCTACCCTGCCGGCCGGGTTATTCGATGGGCTTCAATCTCTAGAGACCTTGTGAGTGATTTCCCTTCTAATAAGCTGCCTGCAGTACGTGGAAAGCCTGTCTTTGCTTTGTTGCTTGTAAAGAAGACCAAGTCGGCCCAAAGCTATTTGTCTCCGATCAAGGCCAATGCAGTGTAAAACTGGCGTCCCCAGTGGCTCAGTTGGTAAGCTCGTAAACCTTTGACGGCCATGCTGCGGATTGGAATCTCTCCGGAGTGAAAACTTCGTCATTAGAGTGGAAATAAAAACTTGATTCGTGAGTCAACAAAATTCGACTTTAAATGTTGACGAGGGAACGGGACGGCTGAACCCCTCAGGCAAGATCATTTAAGGTACGTAAGAACCGCAAGAGGAAAGGTGAAGATACATCTGCTGTGTTTTCCTTCCCCCTGTGTGACCTGACCACGGCTGGTGCGTCGAAACATCTGGCGCCCGGGATAAATGAGACGAAAACACTCACCGGAAGTTCTCGCTCAGGGCTGGTACATATGTGTACCCTATCTATTTCCTGTTGTCAAAGGTTTTATGCTTTTGGGTTTTCTCGATATGTACTACCATTCAGTAATACTCTACTGTATAGGCTCAACCAACAAACTACTGTAGTTCAAAGTCCGTTTCGGATTGAGGTACAGGGCTACAAGCGCGTGTAAGGTATACTCGGAAGTGAACATGGAGATACCGCCGCTAGCGTAGCCTTGGCCCTCCGCTGGTGGTGTATGGACGCGTGCTACTATAGAGACTAGCCCTATTTGGCTCGAACTATTTCTGAAAGACGAGACCCCTTAACCCAAAATCGCCGGAACGTCATTCGTTTGTTTTGCAATAACGGTGCATAGTGTATCTAGAACAGGGGATTGGTCATCGGGCTGCACTTTGATTATTAACAAAAATGGGTTTTGGGCGGGGTTTAGAGGTCCTCACGTGAGGAGCCCAGAATGAGAAGATTGTACCTCTACCGCAGCATTTACGCAATCTACCCCGGGAATTCCAACCCACAACGACCTCTGAATGAACGATTAATTATCAGCATATTGGCATATGTACAGACGACGAAGGGAAGACCCTACGGAGGCTACGGTATGCGGAGGTTACCCCCTTTATCAACACCCATTTTCACTACCGAAGTTTGAGCACTCAACAACACGGCCTTAAATCTTCCACCGGCTCTTTTCGGTTGATGGAGCAACACAAACAAAAATGTTGCGAAGGTTGTTGAGTGTTCAAAACTTAAATGTCGATGGTGTAAGAAAGAAAAGCATTACTGGTACAAACGTTTTCTGCTACGTGCTCGTTTCACGCACAGATGCAAGCAAGTACGAGTAGAGTAAAGGTTATTCATGATATTTTACTTTTGTTGTTGCCGGTAGCACTTCAACAGGGTACAGCAGAAAATAAAATGACGTGCTTCGTATCTCTCAAACTTGTGTAACTCACCTAAAACACACGGTAGGCGATGTAGACGAAGGGCGAAAGCCCGACAGGCCATCGTGGGCGATCAGGATGCACCGGGGTTCCTTCGTGGGGTTCTTTGTCGTCTCCCCCGCACATCAAAACATAACCAATGCTTGAACGGGTATGGATTCATCAAATTCCCCCACCCCACCCATACCAGTAAGTATTTCCCGGTGGTATGTCGATCTGGTGTTCCGTTGCCCGTTGGCGAGAGCGGGAGAGAACACAAATATGTACTATTAGGTTTACTGTTTTGCACGTGTTTTCTCTCCAAAACATCTTGTCAGCAAACGAATCGCCAGGGTCGGTGTCTCCTGCATACATCCCGCGTAGGCCTTCTGCAAGAAAGAGTACGCGGGGTACCTGGCCCCCAGCAGCAGCGAAACAACTCGCCTCAGGGCAATGTTTTGTTTTTTCTAGGTACCTTGCAGAGATAGTAATGTTTCACTGCGTACAAGCTCAACTTCACCATCAAGTGAAACTTGAAGACAACCACCTCGGAAGAGGTACCTACAGTAAGGCTCACGCAGGGTGAAAACTCGAAACCGGTTCCGCGGAAATATTGTCCATGGTTGGCCCAGTTTAGTACATTCTGTACGTTACGGGTCTGTAGTAAAGCGTACCTCCTCCTCCTCCTCTTCTGGCTTGAATCAGCAAGACCTAAATTGGGAATGAACCCCGCAAAACCATATCCGGCGTCGTATCGCTTGGGAAACGTACTAACAGTTTTGCCCGTGTCGCGTGCGTGCCATGTTTTGCTTCTTTGTACCGTTTTGAGCAGGGAATTGTTCTACAACCACGATCTTCAGTGCGTGCCTGCCAAGTGAGGGCGGTTGGAGGTTTGGTTGCGTTGGTTGGTGAAAAGGGTCCGAATGGTGTCTGCTCACAAACATCATGCAATGTTTGGTGCCATTGTGCTGAGGCGCCGAGGGGTAGTAAGAAGCATTGGGGAAAAAAACAGTAATCAACACACGTATTGCGTGTCTTTGTTTCTGGCAATCGAGAGTTGAGCGTGCACTGTTTCTTTCCATTACCTGTTTACACTGCATTGCACGAAGCGTAGCACAAATAACAAGACCTTCAACCTTAACGCCGTATGATAATTACGTTTTGGGTCGATTCGTTTTTATCCATTGACGACAACATCGCCCCAACCGTGCCCCAAGAGTGAGTGCTTCTCAGTGTAGTCCCTGCCTGCCTGCCTAGTATCCCGCGACTCGTTATTTATATTTCACCTGCCGCAAACGCCGTCTTAAATGATGTTTCGGTTTCCCTCCGTTGTGCATGACTGCAGTGAGGCGGACGACGTGGGTGCCCCCAATTATACTTTCGACGCAACCGCCACCTGCGGTGAGTGAGATACTTCCAGATTTAGCTCAGTCAACTCATATACCCTGTTATCGCAAAATAATGATGACTTATCGTGAATGTTTGTGGGAACAGCAGGGTCTTTGTTGCGCGGTTAGCCGTGCCATGTTCGAGCCAACATGGCATACATACGAGAGACGTATTGCGTTTCATGTGTTTTAGACAATATAACACGCTCGTCGGTGACTCACGAGTGACACCTGCATTTCTACGCCAATCCAGTACCATTAGTTTGGCTGAAATCGCTCGTGAATGAACTCAAGACTGATGACATCCAACGAATGTATGAGTTAGGGCTCCGTTGACGTGTCTCATTGTCGGATAATAGCAGAATCCGTCCGGCATCGAATCTGACCTTGCGAAGGTCATAGACCCAGCGCGCAAAACCTGGTAGTGCGGGTCTTTGCCCTAGTGGCGACAACTATATCCCATGTACAGCATCAGCGGAGCACACCCGTAAGGAGCTTCATCCACTGTAGTACTCGCCGGTAAAAACATGCTCATTTTGTGTTGAGCCTAACTCTTGCATAGAATGCTCGGCGAGTTGCTGTTTGCCCTTGCCTAACACCTTTAATGTCTTTTTTTCGAGGGCCATGCTCGACCCTGACGGCCTGGCACAATAAATCGACAGTGGACGCGCATGGGCTGCGTAGTGCGGGAGTTAATGTTGATTCGTTTTTTTCTCTGTTCAAAACACGATTCAGAGACTATATTACTGAATATGTCACCCGTTTTCTTGTGGTTCGTATTGTTGCGCAGGTTGCCCGGAGGAACCCACGTGCGACGAAGCCGGTGTTGACTGCGAGTGCCAGCCCGGAGTATATGGTTACAGCTGTGGTACGTAACAACAGCAAACCTCGCAATAATTCTTAACATGGTAAACGGAACTTGGGTTGCAAGAGCGTGTCCTTTTCAAAAGCACATACGTACGCGATATGCACAGACGATTATTCACGGTAAAACGCGTAAACTTAGCTTGTGTATGGTCAGCATTAGGTTCTCCTGACTCCGTCGAAACCTTGTGTTCGGTCGCAAGTATGAAGACAAGGTTGCTATGAAAGAGCAAGCAAGGGAATAATAATTGAACCGGAAGAAAACCTTTGCAGCAGCCGCTTGTGTTGGTTCGCGACTATGAAGACGAGGTCGTCATGAAAGAGCAAGGATAGGACTACAAATACAACCGGAAGCAAACCTTCAGAGCAGCACGTGACCATGGACGTTGTTTCCAGCGTGATTGCGCTCGTTCTAGGTGTAGGGGGTCCAAGGTTCGCTGCATGTGCCAAATAGTAAAATTGCTGTACATCGATAACTGGACGGCAGCAAACGTAAATATATGTCGTGCAGACAGTGTATTTTGCCTTGTCATTAATATCATTGGAAAATGTAACGTAAATCTATGTTTTATTGTCGTGGCTCTCTCTGCACAACGTGGCATCATAATCGATGGAGGGTAATGCATACATCGCGTTTAGACAAGCAACCTCGGCGCGAAAGACGTTGAAACATCGTCTGCGAACACCGAAGGAACCCGTCAAATTGTCGTCATTTCCACGTGCGACAACGAAGCCCATGACTTGCGCATACATATCCTTCGTTCCGATATTTGACTTTTTTTGTCCGGTGTGCCACCTTTCGCAGTCGGGTCCTCGTCCGAAGTCATCCGAGCGACATCGTGTCCATCTTCCGGTGAGCATCATTCGCCCTCCTGCATCTTTTGTTCGTGGACATTTGTATTTGGGGAGCACAGAAGAACCCCTATATCACTTTTTGTCGTCATTCAGCATACAAATCATCTGTAGAGTATACCGGAATATAGTTGTCGCTTCAGGTGTAGCTTCGAGAGGCAATGTTGTAGTGCCAGAACTAAAAAGTGGAAATCAATCAACCAGTCATATTGGTCGCTATAGATGGGTTCTGTGGGCCGCGTTGAAAACTGTATTGTGTCTTGTGGTCAAATATCTATTGTGTTTTCTTAAGCGAACCACGCCTACGGCTGAAATCACTGAACGTCCAACGTCTAACACCTCAACTTGGATCGCTGACCCATGCAGAATATCAGATTTATCATTGCGATAGTGCTACCATTCAGCACAGTTGGTCTGAGCACCCAACATACTCCTTTGTCACGTGACATGATTTGTTAAAGCGATAAAGATCTACGCATGCTACTTTCTAGCTACCACCCATCACGATCGAGTACGGGAAAAAACAATGCACGTTCCCGGTAATGCGTCAGATATTAAAGTAAATAGGCGACAATAACTAATATCCTCGACTTTTCCCCCGCGTGCGTGCGTGCTTGCTCGTCCCGCACAGCACCCACCCCCACCAGCTTAGCTCCCGCCACCTCAACCCCTACCAGCACAACCCCCGCTACGCATGAACCGACAATTCCAACCCCAGCCAGCCCAACGCCCTCTACCAGAGCCCCGGCAGCCCCAGCCACCGCGACTGCATCAACCTCTGCTTCATCCCTCGTCGACGTTGCAGAGAGGACGACGGTGTCCGTGAAAGCCTCTGGGTTTGACGAGAGGACGTCGGGGTAT
>JBBMKB010074999.1:0-13393 GCA_037833945.1 Alaria marginata | reverse complement strand
CCGACCCGCGGGTCGGGTCATGACCCGTGAACAGTCCTGGAAAAAACGTGTCGTACAGAACCCACAGAGCCGTCTATGCAGGCCATGTAAGAAACATATAGGATGCAGTATTTAAAACATGAAATCTTGTGTAAGAATCCACGCACGGCATCGCTGATCACAACAACAAACACAGCACACTGTAGGAACACGCGCAGGAGAGAGTGAAAGCAGCACACAGCAGCAGCAGCAGCAGCAGCAGCAGCAGCGGCGGCGGCGGCACAGCAGCTGCGGCGCCGGGGGGGGGGAGACGGCGATGGCACAGCAAGGAATTGCACCACAGCAGCAGTAGTAGTAGTGCTATCAGCAGCCATCTGCAGGAGGAGCACACACACTGGCTTGGCGAGTTGTACGATCACTTCCTCAGACCGCCGGTTCATATTATTAAAAACACACGCAGGAGACACCAACAGCAGCAGCAGTAGCAGCAGCAGCAGCAGGCAGCAGCGGCGGTAGCGCGGCGCGGCGGGGCTGGCGGTGGCGGTGCAATAAGCTTCGGGGACAGCGTTGTGGTATAGCGGCGGTGGTTTTGCAAAAGTCAGTGCCGAATACGACAATATCACAGCAGCAGCAGCCAGCTGGAAAACTTGGTTCGAACGCGCTGACGTTTTGAGCAGCAGCTGGAAAAAGCACGGAAGCCAGCAGTTGAACCATTTGCAGTCTACAGCTCAAAATGAACGAAAGACCCAACAACAGTTGAGTTTTTAAAGTCTGTACAGCCCGAAAGGTAAACGTTTTAACGACCACAGTAACGACCACCCAATAAATAAGTAATTATGTTTATGCAAGATCGTACAGTACCAACTGTTGCCTGCTGTAGACCTCAGCGAAGGATTTCGAGAACGACAGGAGAGAAAGTACCGTAATATGCTCTGTCTACGCCCCCTTCCTTGTGTTGCCCCCCCCCCCCACCAAATGCCCGAAAAAGTGGTAAAAACGTTGTGTTATCCCCGGGGAATCATTTGTTTATTTTTTTACGAAGTCCCCCCTACCTCTTTGGTATCCCCGGGGACAGCTTTATTCTAAAAATACACCGCCCTCCCCCGGGGGACAGCACGAAAAAACGATGTCACCCCGGGGGGGATCCAAAGACTCGAGAGCACCCCAAGCCCCTGTTTGACCTTCGGCGGCTTGTTGGACCCAAGGGCCGCGCCTCGTACGACAACCGCCAAAATCTGCAAGTGTTAGAGTGCAGCCGTCTCAGCTGTGCCGACGGCCAACCAGTCGGAAACCGTGGGCCGGCCACGGCGTTCGACACCCATCCGAAACTCCTGAGGGACTTGAGGTCGCAGGAGGGAGAGCTCAAGAAGTCGTTCGAAGGATATGGCTCGTATCACGTTTCGGATGGATGTCGAACACCGTGGCCGCCCTACGGTTTCCGACTGGTTGGCCGTCGGCACAGCTGAGACGGCTGCACTCTAACACGTGCAGCTTTTGGCGGTTCTCGTACGTGGCGCGGCCCTGGGTCCAACGAGCCGCTGAAGGTCAAACAGGGGCTTGGGGTACTCTCGAGTCTTTGGACCCTTTCATTTGGTGTCAGAGGGGAAATCCCCCTGCTCCTCGTCACGACTACCTCCCGACGGAGGGTGCAAGCATCCCCAACTGTTGTCCGTCCTTTGCTTATAATGTGCCTGCTCGTAGATGCTGTTGAGACCCTACATCGCTGGTTATTGAGGGCGAGGTACGCGGTGGCGGGGAAGCGAGCTACACACAAAGCAGTGGCGGGTGTGTCGAGAACACTGTTTTTGGAAGAAACCCCCGGGGAGTTTCCTCCCCGGTTTTGCTCCCCGGGGACAGCGTTTAAAAGGGAAAAAACGCTCGCCCCAGGGGGCGTTGACAGAGGATATTACAGTACGTTGCACTCTGCGAGCACTCCCATATTCTAGTACTACATACGAGTATGGTATCTGCAACAGGCGTAGCGGACTCTGCAATATCATATCGTAGTGCGTGCCCGCGTGCTCACTGCTCAGCACTTATTGGCAGTCTCGGTGCAGCGTAACGTCCTGTGCTTATTGATGCACAAACGTAGATCTCAGCGGTCAGCGGAGGATTTAGAAAAGGAGAGGAGTGAACTACAAGCAAGTCGTCCAATCTTGATTATAGACTTCGTTCACCGCGAGGAAGAACAAATCAACCAACCCCGACGTATTATACCAGGTGCAGCAGTGTAGGCTGTGTAGACTACAACAGTCCTCATTCTCGAGTATGAGGGCTGGGGTGCGATGCCCTGGAGGTTCAAAAACCAAAATATATACTGTAGTTTACCTGGTATACTTTTGTGTGCGTTTTTCTCGTGTCGCTGCAAGTGCGAGAGCGTAGGTTATCGCAGCAAAATTCGATGGAAATCGGCAAGCAGTGGGAATGCTAAACCCTATAATACGTATGCCATGCGCAACAGCAATGAAAGCAAGTGCCGGGGGGGAGAAAGGAAGGCACCTGTGACCAAGGCTTGTCCACAAGACCGCCGAGGGTAAAACTTCTCACGGGAGTTGAACTGGATTTTAAAAGGGATAATTATAGGAAATACAAAAAAAAATGACGGATGTAAATGTATGACTAGGAATAGATAGATGTGTGTGTATAATCAAAGTTATGAAACGGCAACCGATGTCCCGTGCGTGGCTTTTTCGTTTGTGAAATGCTACCTTGTCTCGAAAAATGAGCCAACATGAGCCATTCTTCCTGCGGCTCTCACGTGGAAAGCCACAAGTGGATCGTTGATGAATAAGTTAGGGCATTTTCGCTTTGATTTACAGCTGGGGGGCGTCACGTGGTGGTACTGCTGGCTGTTGCTTCTCCAGCTTGCTATACTGGGGTCGCGGGAGTTGGTGTTTGTGGATCACTTCTGATTTTTCGCAAACACTACGTGACTCCTGTATCCACAGTCTAGCCATTGGTACCACCCCGTTTGCGCCTGGGTATGACTCAAGTGTCAGAGGCGATGATGGGCACGGTTGGTTTATCAGCCGCCAGTGCTGTGTCCATGTCTCGTTTTTCATGCGCGTTAAGACATTCACATCTACTCATGAAGATACGAGACTGCTTCCCCTAGATGGGACCGCCTTAGTATCGCAATACTCCTGCAAGTCGTATCACCCTGACAGGGTCAGTCTGTGATAAATGTTGTTGCTGACACCCGAGTGTAGCTACGCACACAACACGCCATAGTGTGTCTCCACACCCAAACCTGGCCGAAGAGATCTATCTGCTGCGGGACTACCGTCCCACATTTGGCGTTTCGGCCGGAATCTCGATTTCAGGAGAAGCGTTGTTTCCCATTAATTCGGGAGTGTTTAAGCAAATCACCCGATCGATTGTCCTTTCGTCCCGTCGCTGGTCATCGAGTAAAAGAACAAGCGTTGCTCCTGAAATCGAGCTCCCCGTCATCGACGCCAAATGTCAGACGGTAGTCTCGCAGCAGGTAGATATCTTCCGTTAGGCTTGGGTGTGGAGACACAGCGAGGTACCTTATGTGGTGTAACCATACTCTCGAGGGTCAGCAACGAGAGTTGTTTCAGGCTGACCTGTCGAGATGACAGAGCTTACAAGACTATGCTCGTAGTGACAATGAGGTGGTACCTGGGGGCAGGACCTGGTATCCGTACATGAAGTACAAGAGAGCACAGTGGCGTACGGTGGAGAACCCTGTTGTTTAGGTTTTAATTTTTGGCTGAACCTGAGCCGGCTTATTTGTTACAAACATATAGCAACAACACCACAACACCAGCCGCCGAGCTGTAACTGAAGTTATACAACACCTCAACATCGGTACCCCACACGTATTCACCTGATACACGTATAGAAGTAGCAGTATCTCTTCTGTAACTCTCACCCACTCTTCCCCCGCTTCCCTTGCTTCAAACGCTTTTTACCCCCCTCTATAAAACTACCGACGAAAGCTACTACCGACGAAAGCTCACCCTCTGATGCAGATTGCACTCGGCGCACGAAACAAAAATAATCGAAAACACAGATTAAAGTACCGGTAGAACCGCAATCTTCAGCAGTCGTGCGCCAGCCGGTAGAACCGTAATCTTCAGCAGTCGTGCGCCAGCCCAAACATTTCCATACTTCAATACTCCGTACCTGGTACCTCTGGTATGTTCTAAGCATGAACTAGTGCCGTGCTTGGATTTCTCGTAACAAAGGCCAAGACAAAGTGGTGTTTGCATGGCAGTGGAAAGCTTACATTTTCGAACCTGTCGATCGCATGCTTGATCGGCTTGTCGTGATGTCTCGGCAGGTATGCCGTTACACTGGATCGTCGTGAACGGAAACAGTCAACTACCCATACAGATACAGTACGAGCATAAGCTTGGCAAGAACCTCCGGTTCTCACACTTTCGCGCTGAGTTTTTGAGTAGACACGTTTTACATTATGATACCCATCACTGCTCTCTGGCTTGGGTTCAGCACAGCGAGGTGCTCCAAACCTGCTCTCTGGTACATGCATGTCACCTGCGCGTTTATACCAAGGGGGTTGAGTTTTTATTTATTTAATTTTTCTAACATGTTAACCCATCTTTCTTACCATCTAATATATTAACCCACCTTTCTTACCAGGGCGACCTCTGCTGTTTGGGGCAGCACGGCAATGCACGACTTTGTATAGCGCAGCTGCTGGAGATGGCAAGTCCCAGCCTAAGTTCAAGGTTCTCGGGCGTGATTTGGCATACTCAGGATGGCGCAAGATCGTCAAGAAGACCGTGCGCTTCGAGGACGAGAAAGAGCACGTCTTCGACGTTGTTCACCAGGTATCCTACCTCCGAAGTATTTAGTGTCAGATACCTGGTGTCCCGGTACTCGCACGAGTATCCCGCTGTTGCACGGTGTATGTGTGATGTATTGTCTCTGGCTCGCAGTTTGTGACCACAGAGCTTGCATCTCTCTGGGAGATGAATACTCGGCATGGACACTGGAGGGGCTCTGTGTCGATGAGTAGAGAATGACGGTTTACTGTTATCAACACACACGAACGTTGTCCGTAGCGATGCAGCAGTCTACCCTCATCTAGTCTCCTTCAGCGACCAACGTGTTCTTGGAGATACCGTGTGCTAAACCGGTGGTAGATTGGCTTTGTAAGAATGTTGCTGCCGATAACAATTATTTGAACATCGTTCATACCCTACGTGATCGCCCTCATGGAAGTGTGATTTATAGTACGGATGCCCCCGTCGGGTTTTTTTTCCTACTTGCTGTGGTATATCAATTCCTTTATCAACCGAAGCCAAGTTATTTTGTTCGTCTTGGGGTGGCTGAGAGTGACCGTGCTACACCAGAGTAAGATGTACCAGGTATGAGACGCCTTACGTGGTTCGCGTGGTACGGCAGATTTCTCGCGCTGATTTTCACAAAGATCGTCAAAGCGTAGTTCTCTGTCGCATCGGCTACATGCAGCGATGTCACGTGTATGGCGCTTGTGAGTGTGGCACTTGTATAACCCACTATACCGCATGCTTATTGTTACCACACGTACAGGGGGGTGTATGAAGACAATTATGGCTGAGAAAATTGCACTTTTCTTGTCGGACTCACACCCTAGACACATGCTACGATAGAGATGCACCCTTTGTTTTCTAAGGCTCCTCACATGAGGAGATCTTGTCCCCACCCAAAAACCGATTTCGAGAAAATTGAAAGTGGAACCCGATGGACTATTGCATGGCCTAGGGATACAAAACAATCGTTTTGCAAAACAAAAGTGACATTCCGACGATTTTGTAATAAGGAGCACCGTTTTTCAGAAACAAAACAACCAAAACGTGCTACCTCTATCGTAAAACCCGTCCCTACCGATGACAGACTCCTGTCCCTTCATTTCTCTCTCCTTTCAACGAAGGAGGAGCCGTCTGTGGTGGTGCTAGTGTGGCACACCGACAGCAATACTTTGACTCTCATAAAGGAGTTCGCCCCAGGACGCGAGGAGGTATCGTACGGTGTGGTGGCTGGGATGTACGAGAGGAACAAGCACGACTCCCCGCTTCAGGCGGCCAAGTACGAAGTGAGTGAGGCTATTGCGCGCAATGCAACGTCATCTTGCAACGTCGCTTGCCTAGAATAGTCGTGGATAGCGTTGACCTAAGTCAATTCCTTGAGGTCACCCCTCCCAATGGCTGATATTGACTAAATAAAACGCTGAACTCTTCCCGCGATAAAGATGAAGGCATGTACCGTAGTGGGGAGGGGGGGGGGGTGCCCGCTATGGGACAACGGATCTGAGTTACAAAAGGGAGGGAGCCAGAGAAGTAGAGCAAATATGATAGATGAGACGGAAGCAAAGAACAAAACATACTGCATTCCACAGCTGATATTGACTGTGCCCAACGATAGTATGAATAACGTGTTTTTCGTGGTTCTCCTTTACGCAGCTCGAAGAAGAAGCCCATCTGTTGGGGGGGACATGGCATGCTCTCTGCGACGACGCTGATACGACCGTCAACGCTGATAAGTACAGCAACAACGAATTTTTCTGCTGGTTGGTCGTCGACCCCCACGTGACTGTGACACCACGAGCTTTGGACGACGAAGAGTCTATCGAAATCAAGAGGGGGGTTACCATGAAGCAAGCAACGAGTATGCTCACCAGTGGTAAACTGTCGATCGTTTCAAGTTTTACTTTTCTCATGGGCGCGCGAAAACTTCGCGAACTCGGGTTGGTGGAGGATTATTAACAGGTTTACGGAAGGCGATAGTGTGCATGCCTTGGGGCGAGCTCTTGTTTGTGTCGTTAGGGCTTGCCCGCAAAAGCCGTGCTCGCAAAAAGTTAGGTGCTAAACTGAAGTGGGATAACCAACTCCAAATTAGTGCTTGGGATATACAGGCGGTTCGTGGTACCGAGATGTGGCACATACGACGTTCGTGGACAAAAGGGCTTTGGTGCAAGATGCCCGTATTCCCCAGCAGAGCTAGCATACCGCGTCAAGAGGGTATCAGCGAACGTACGCTTGTGGCGTACTTCATTCCCTGGGCGCTCACGACATCACATGTATCTGTTGTATCTACGTAGAAGTACGGGTTTTGTTGGAGCACTGCTGCAAGGCAGATTCTGTCGGACCAATATGCAGCAACGTAATAATCTCGGAGATAAACGTTAGCTGCGGGAAGTACCAAAAACATCTCTTGGGCGAGATCCAGTTTTTTTAACTGGGCACGTTATTTTCAAGAACACCTCGTCTAGATTCAGACTACAGGCCGGAACAAGCCATAGTTTGAATGATGCGTGATTCTGGCCACTGTGAAGAGTTTCTACCGGTGGCGGCTCCAAATAACGTAGCCAATCAGCGATTTCACCAAATTATTGAACGGAATCTTGTTTATGGAGCCGAAATCTCGAGATGGGTAGTATCGATATCAATCGATTCGAAGTATTTCTCTTGAAGTTGGTGCGTGTCTGATCGACGAAAGAGGCCACATGTACGGTGCTTGACGTACACACCGACTGTGGAAAATCAACGTGTACGAAGTATGACGCGGTACCTGGTATGTGAGAGGCATTGCTCATACAACCTCCCGATTGCCGACCGACCAATAGATCAATAGATCCAAAACTGGCGCCTAAGAGCGACCGGATGGGTGGGTGAGTGGGTGAGTGGGTGAGTGGGTGATACGGTATCGACAGCAAGCGCTGGTAATACTGCGACATTCTACGGTAGAGGGGAATACTACTATTAATATAGAACCACAGTTTCCGGGTTAAGAAACAAACATGCAGAGATGGCGAAAGCAAAACATATTGAGAACATACTCTGAAAGAGAGAGCAACAGTAGTAGTGACAGACTGTGCATGCTGAATCGGCCGAAGCCCTCGTTTGGTTCCGACCGAATCAGACGGGGATCTTTCTGGCAGGTGGACGGAAGCATTCGTTGTAGCGTCGGCGGCGGTACAGTAGAGACCGGCACCAACTTACTGTGTTAATACGGTGTAGTCGAATCTGCCGCCTGAGTTGGAGATGACCAGCCTGGGCTGGAATACAAAAAAGCGGACTGTTGGACGAGAACTGTTCACCGAGGTGCTTGTGAAGCATGGTATCGGTTTGGTAAGGGTAGGGTTGATTCGCTTGGGCCGAGAGACCGAGAGTTGGCGGGGACGCCGTTGAGCGGAAAGGAAACATTGGACGCTAAGATGGAGCAGGAACCGTATTCTTCCTTGAAAGCTCGACGCACGTCGGAAAAAACGCAAACGGTAGCTCCAAAGTAATGCAAGAATAGGGTGTAAGTGTTGGGGTTTATTTTATGCATCAACGTTTCGGATATCGTACATCCACGGTTTTATCTCTAGTGGTCTTCGTTTTCAGTGTCTTCGTCATTTTTTGTGATTGACGCCAACGCTACACATTTGCATTCGGATGGCAAACGCAATACAATATATCCTAAGTCACAGAACCTACCTAAACCATGCTGATCGACGGTGGTGTCGCATAAGACAAGGGCTACCAAAGGTGGTCCTTAATGTCGAGGAATCTTGCTCGTTTGTCAAGCAGCATGTAGGGTACGGCGTTCGTGGCAAGAGGGAGGCCTGTCTGTTGCGGGAGGATGTACATCGGAGGCGACAAGAACTTTGCCGTGCAGTGCGTGGAAACGGGGGGGGCGGGGCGTACTCATTTGTTGCTTGCCTCAATAATTTGACCATTGACCACGCACCTCTTTCGAGACGGAGCACCGTGGACTAGGGTGGGGGTAGGGCCTCCTCGGAAGTGTATTCGAGTGTCGATGGCTGAACTTGCACTATGGAGAAAAGTTGATGCCGAGGAAACCGCCTGGTTGGAAATCGGTCAAGCTTGAAATCGGAAAACTTTGTCAGCCGCAGGTGAAAACAAAGTCCGCGTCGGGAAACATATCGCCGCGGGAACGTACGTCGACTAGATATTGGCTGGTGAAAGCAGAAGCACCGTAGCGGCGTACCAAATTGGCCTCGACAAGCGGCGGGGGTCGACGAAAGGGAAGAAGCTTGAGCGTCCGCGTATCGGACGGGAGAATCGCCGCCTCGCGGGTCGTCGGCAGTCGTCGAAAAACATCGAAATGCCGCCGGAGGTGTTTTTGGGGAGAGCTTTTACCAAACGTCCGCCCAGTCGGGGGGAGGGGAGGCAGCAACGTAGTGCAAGCCGGTAATTTGAAGCACATCCATTCCTTCCGGTCAAGTAACGTATTTTTTCCAGGTGGGATCATGCACGCCCACACAGCGAGCGATGCGATAGAGGAATGACCATGGAGAAAACAAGAACGCTACGAGCTGGACGGCAGCAGTGGCATCACTAAGATTTCAGCGGCTGTGCCGAAGCCCCTCTTCGGGCGAGGGGGCGCGTGTCGTTCCATGGTTTTTGTCATATGGCGCCGCAGACCGTATCTAATTCCAACTGTAACTGCTAGCTTCCGTGGGGAACCGGTGCCGCTCTGGAGAGCGACAGCGCCGAGGGAGGTGGCAGCTTCACGGCCACAGCCAACCTGGTGGTGAATGATTTGTTAGAGATGGACCATAACCACTGAGCTATGTGTTTTTGTTAGAGATGCACCATAACCGCTGAGCTACGTAGTCAGTGGTTATTATGCATCTCTAACACGATTTGCAATCGATATTTTGTATGCGAAGGGTCTGTGGTCGGGTGGTGGCATCGGTGACGACGTGGTTGCAACCCTCGGGCTCGAGTGGGTGATAACGGCGAGTACAAGAACAACACCGAAGGTGGGCGCGACCGTCGCCGGAGAAGTCGAGACCGCCCACACCCATTGCCATCCGTTCTCATCGGCAAAATCAGCTTGCACCTTTCTTAAACTTCTTGGTGTACGGAGAAATAAAATAATGTATCGCCTGATGGAAGGGTGTGCTATTCTGCACGAACTCGTCTGAAAGTTCGGTTCACTACTACTTGGTACCAGGTTATAGCTTTTCCGTTGTTCCTTTGCTCTTTTTTTTGTTTTTTTTTGTTGTATAGTCGGTGTTGTTGTTGCATGTTGTTTTTTCTCCACCCCACATTTATTTCTCCAGCTCCCCCCTTTCGTAACCCAGGTTTGGGGTTATATACGTCAGAGCAGGACCCCCCCCCCATCACACGACGACGACGGCGTAAAACTATGCCTTCATTTTCATCGCGTTGTTGTGGTTGCTGTTGTTGTTGCTTGTTAGGCTTGTTCCATGTTTTCTAGCCATCGACATCAAGATGCACCCACAGTTTGCTATCATATCATAGACAGAGTATCCAAGTTCTTCTACTAATACTCTGTAAGGCCTTAGAGCCCATCATTCAGGTACCACGTATTATACTGGTACACGGCATATATATTCACTGTTTGTTGTTGTGCATCGCTGACATCGCCGATAAACTATAGAAAAGGGAAAACATGAGGAAGCATCTCTCTACGATGCCTGCGACAGTAGTAGTAGTAGTCGTCGTCGTAAACTATTAATGATATCTATCGTACTATACGACAATTAATATAGTCTAATACTGCTGTAGGAGAAAAAGTAAAGAAGAAACGCGTTATATCATCCCTCGGAGAGAAGAGATTATAGTATTGTTATATATAAGGCTTAGTTTGGGTAAGCAATTGGTTAACCTTTTGCAGGTGGTCGAACGGACTAATACCCCACTAATACCTTATCAAATGTCGTCGTCGGCAGGACCATGGGTTTTTGGGTCGTGAGTTCGACTCTCACCTTCCACCAATAATAAACTTTTACGACTTTCCTCATGTCGAACTTGAAAAATACTCTCCCCGGTATTCCCAGGAAATGCAACTGCTTGGATATTGACACGTCCGCCCGCATATATATCCGGCCGACCTGCTATTCCGCCGTTCCAGGGGGGGAGAGTGTTATAAGGCTTAGTTTGGGTAAGCCATTGGTTAACCTTTTGCAAGTAGTGGTCAAACGGACTAATACCCCACTAATAACTTAACATTATCCCAAAAAAAATCGGAAAACCTGCCTAGGCCCTACAACCTCAAAATGGGCAAACTTCTTCCCGTGTCCGCCGTGGGCCTATGAAACTGAAAAAAATAGAACAAAAACCATTCAGGTTTGTCGGTTGAAAGCTGCAAGGAAAGGTAAGTAAGTAAGTGGTGTGGTGGTGTGTTATTTGCTGTTAATAGTTTTTTTACTCAATCGACCGATTGGATGCTAACTGCTGACCACGAGCGGAGACGGCGCTGCTCGCATCTGGCTTATATATAAAAACACTGACCGACAGGGGATGACGATTTTTCGCTCGTGCCGCGTTTTTGCCGCGACGAGAGCGGGCCAGCGTGGCGCGAGACGATGCTTTTCACCCTCTGTGCCACTCCCCCCCCCCCCGACCCACGCCGAAAAACGGGGCCGAAACATCCCAGGATGGCGCACCGGCTAGACCAGACCGTACAAAACGAACAACACCATCACCACACTCGCCAAACAACACAAAAACGTTACCGACCACAAACAAACACTACTCAGTACAGTAATGATGCCATCACATCATTCTGTTCAGATTTCCATTCAAAACCGTCTCGACAAGAAAAACTACTCAAGATTTTCGCGACTTTCACCCGCAAGAAAATGGTACCCGCACCATATATATACTACATAGTGTACCAGGTACAGAGTTCATTAACAGCAGCACCACCACCAGTGCAGAGCAGTAAAAACGCACGTGCGGCGGCATCATGGCATGATTCATATTATACCATACCTGGACCTTGTATCAGGTAGGTACGAAAACAAACCGTAAACGACAGCTATATACCTGTAGGCACGAGATTTTGAAGATTTTGAAGATTTTCCACTGGATTTGTTTTCCACTGGATTTGTTCGCACACATCCCCGGCACAGAAACGCCTTCACAATCATATAGAAAACTTCACGCGCGTCTCTTTGGGCTGTACCACGCTTACCTTTCACCCATACCCCGCGTCAGCGATGGCTTCCCGTCCTTCTTTGGAGTATGACTACCTTTTCAAGATCGTGCTGGTGGGAGATGCGGCAGTAGGGAAAACGAACCTCCTGGCCTGCTATACGTCCCAGGTGTTGTAATTTTGTTCTTTTATGCTATCTCATAATCGCGTCTGTACAAAGTGGAAAACTTGTTCGTACAACAGATAGTACGAGAAATCTATCGTCTGCTGTTCACCTGTGGACGGACCTTTCACCTTTCATGGCACCCGCCCACGTTGGGTGATGGCAGGCAACGGTACCGACGAGTGCCATTCGTGTTGACACTTGGGATGCAGGATAAACGCCCAAGGGCTGATGGGACTGTGCCAAGCTTCAGGTCCGACCGAAAGACGACTGTCGGGGTGGAGTTCGCGACGATGGTGGTAACTCATCCTGACGGCAAGCGCATCAAAGCTCAGATTTGGGACACCGGTGAGTCCGCGGATTGATTCACTGTTCAGAATGCCAGAACATTTTTTTATATTATTTGCATAATATGTACAAGGCGCTTCGCTCCGCGGCCGGCAGCCGCCCGCTACGCTAGCTCAGATAGAACAAAACGTAAAGCGGACAGAGCTCCATGGTTTGGTGCAACTTGCGACTTGAAAATGCCAAGAGAAGATGCTCGACGACATGATGTAGGTCGCGCTATGATCGGTTGTGCTGGGCTGACTGCGCTGTGTTGTGCTGTGCTTGCAGTAGTAGATGGTCGACGACAAAAAATATGCCAGCTCAGGAGCTGAGTGTGCTTGTTGTGTGATTTGAGCAGCAGCAGGTAGACGCATATATAACGTGTACCTGGTACCATGGTATTGTAGTAAACGTATGTACGAACCTAAACCTACCTCGTACTGGTACGTATAATAAAGAGGAGGGACGCACAAAACTTCGGGGGGAAAAACGAGCTGTAAATGTTCGACGACGCAAACATACATGCTGATCTCGCCAACTCTGACTACTCTCCTCGTGCGTTGTCGCGCTGCAGCTACTTACTAACACTTGCGCTTTGATGCCTTGAGGGCTGAGCGCGCTGTGCTGTGCTGTTCTGTCCTTTGGCAGATGTAGTAGCTGTGGTTTGGTGTGTTTTAATTGTGATTTGAGCAGAAGAAGCAGGTGCAAAATAAACTTGTCGTCTACGAACGTATCATATGATACGGGCAATTGTACTCGTGTAACACAGAAACCTGACAAAAAGCAGACAAAAACGGCCACTAAATAATAAAAATCGGAAAAAATACATCGGAAAAAAAATCGAGAAACTATTTCTCGAAACACAAACCAGAAGCGAAAAAAGTCTGAATCGAGCGAGAAACGTCGGAAAAACCGAAAAAAATGATGAAAAGTGACAAAAATCGGGGGGGGGGGGGGGAAATCTCGAAAAAAATCGCGAAAAAAAATTAAAAAACGATTTCCCAGAACCCTACTCAGAATCAAAAAAGACCCTAATCT
>JBBMKB010074988.1:0-13394 GCA_037833945.1 Alaria marginata | reverse complement strand
CACGGCCCCCTCAAAGACGGCTTAGTCTGCACTGTCGGTACCGCATGCGGCAAGCGACCTCGTCAGAGCCCATCTCCAAATCCTGTCCCTGCTGTTGGAAGGTCCCCCAGGCGAAAACGTAGTCGCCGCCCTTCTAACGATGCTGTAGAGGAAGGGAAGACTTCCTCTGAAGTGAAAGCTGAATGTTTCTTTTGAACGCTGGTTTAGTTAGTATTACCAGCGTGTGCTTAGTGTATTCGTCATTCCCGTAGGTTTTCGTCTACTGTTAATTGGGAGACAACGCTCCCAAGACTATACCCGTTGCCTCACCAGTTGCTCGGAGGGGGCGTTGTAACATTTTCTTGACGGGTGGCTTCGTATAATGCCGTTCTGGTTTATTCATTCGGGTTCAAGGGTATCCCGTCTGACTGCTTGGCGCATTAAGGTACATCCGGCCCACAATGCAAGGCAATCAGAGCGACAGGCAGCGTAGTCAGGGGAGGCGTATCCATGTTTCATCTTGAAACATCCTACCGGTAGCGGAGGGTTACCTTATGACTAACGAATAAGGTCGATCCCTCAAAATGTGCCGCCCGGAAGTAGTTGTCCTTGTACGTACATTGTACGAAAAGGTGACGTATGGGGTCCGCTGTTCCCGCTTAGATAATATGTACTGTTAAGGGTTTTCGAGTGGCGACGAGTGGCGCAACAGATTGCACCGAGCCGCCTGTATTAGCTGACCACCGGCATAGAGCTTTACTTACTCAACGTTCGACGACGTAGCAAGGAAAACGTTTTCCATGTTTGTTCCCATTCTATAAAAACACATGACAGCATAAACAGCGAGGAAAAGGCTTCCATCACGCGGTTGGTGAAGGCTATGATAGGAGGTTTATGTTCGTTTTTTGTTGCGGAGGGTTGGCTCACTCGCACGTGTTGCCTTGTACCTCCATAAGAACACAAGGATTGAGCACAGACCCGTGCCACGATAGAGGTAGAACCTATTAGCTGAAACATTTCAAAATGACGAGGTTCATTACTCCAAATTCGTCGGAATTACGTTTTGTTTTTGGCAAAATATTCGATGAATACCCTAGGTCATGGGGTTGTTCATCGGGTAGCACAGGGGCGTGCGGGGATTTGGATGCCGTACACCCCCCCAAAAAAAACAAAACCTTGAAAAATAAGTTTTTAAGTTCGTTTGTTTTTTCGTGGTTTCGTTTACGGTGTCAAAGAGGCGTTTGAAAGCATTATTGTTTTTCGAATAAAATACCCGGTGGTGGTGGTGTTCTGATTAGCTGCTTTGTTGGGTGTTGTATCGTCTCGTGGCAAACGGGCATGCATGCGTGTTTGCATAATACCTGATATGCACCGGAAATCAGCATGGTTTTGCCGTTCTTCGGCCCAGCCAGGCATTCTACCATGTCTTCCGTGAGTGTCCGGAGAGTCAGACGTAACTGGTGTGTTATTCACGATTCCCTGACGGTGGCGTACCAGACTATTAATAGGATATACAGGGGTAGGTACGCAGGGCACGAGTCAATGACACTAGATGTGGTCAGCGGTTGGTGTCCCTGTTGTATTGTCGTTTTGCATTCGAAGATGTGTAAACCTGGTAGTTTATATCGATCTATTCGCAAAGGAAGGAAACTGCATTTTGATATGCCCACGCTTGGCGACCTATCATAATGTATTGCGCCGACGCAAGAAAAGGACGCAATTGACACTCCGCGCCGCTTAGAGTTTAGCTTAATTAGTTTCACCATGTTGTCCACATCCTTCACCGCGAGCGTTTGCCCCTATCCATCAACTTTTTATGCTACACGATATACTCCACTAGATCACTGTACCACTACTAGACCGAAGCAGGTTTTCTTCGTACGCGCCCGCCCCCTGCTGCTGACCGCGTCAGCCGATCCATCGCCAGCTGCCTTGCTGCTGTCGCGGTCTATATCAACGTCTTTTCGGGACGACTGACGATTGGTCTTGCCATTTCGCCCATATTTCGCGGAGCTCAACGGAGGATCCTTTCCGCCTTTCCGGCTCCTTTCAACAATGACACACCTACGTCATACCGTCCTCCGTCTCGAACTGCTTCAAGCAGTGCTCATCCAGCCAAGCCGGCCGGTTCCAAGCAGCTCCAGGGCTGTCTTGTCCACCCTCGGGTGTGCTCATATCTCCTTTGTACCACTCTCTACCGGCTGGTCTCTACTGCTGTTGTAATCGCCGCAACAACTTACAGCTGCGATCTCTCCGCACAGTAGACAGCAAGATAATAATATTACTTTGTAGTGGTATGGAAGGTCTTGTATCAAGAAGGGGGGGGGGTGTGGCTATAAACTGTCCCCTATTTGAGGGGGGGTGGCTCTTAGCTGTCCCCTGGTTGAAGGTGGGGATGGCTTATGACTGTCCCGTGGTTAAAGTTTTGTGTACATATTGATCAGGCGTAGAGGGAGGGGACGGTGCCAGGTAACCCCCCCCCACCCCTTTCCTGTCTGGAGCTCCAATTTGGATAAATGTGAGTTTTGCGTCGGAAACAGAATTTTCGTGTGCCCTCGGCCACCACGTAGGTTTATTGTTGCAGAAGCCTGGTCAGAGCCCAAACGACATCGCCGATCGCGGTGTCGGCAATGCACGTCAAGTGTGGGTCGTAGCCCTTAAAGAACTTGCCACGTTCAGATTTCACGCTGTCGTTGACTTCGTCGAACGAAGCGTATTGAGCGCACGAAATACCGCCGCTTCGAGACGAAGATCTGCTTAATGATTTCTCAAGCAGATGTTTTGCCCAAGATCACCAGCAGGAAAAATTGTTTCTGAGAAACTGGAAAAGTTCCAAAACAAAGGTATAAACAGTTAGGCCCAGAGATAGACAGTTATTCAGGTAACATTTGGCGGATATCTTCGGAAACTACACCTTTTTGGCCAGCATTGCCTTGCCATTGGCGAAGGCCTTTCTTATATATGATCATGCATTCCTAGATGCTCGTCCAGTAGCAAGGGGATGTCTCCGGATATCAATGTTTAGAAACCGCCGGCATTCGATCAAGGCCAAATTATGACCATGGCTACGGTAGGGGGGTACCTCCTTTCCCGCGATCCGATGAGATCCACTCGTCGGAGTGACTGTGTGCCTCACCGGGAAAATAAACATGTTAAGCCATTGTCATGGCGCAGCGTAGCTTACCGTTCCGTGTCGGTTTCATATCGATAAAACAAAGTCGGTGAAAAATGTTATATCTGCACAGGAACAAGGGGGTCACTCGTGACAGTGACCCTTAGCCTTTCCGAAATGAGATCCCCAATGGGACCCGCCTTCCGTAGCCTTGGTCCTGTTAAACCTCAGCGCAGGAAGGAAAAAGCTGAAACTTCGGTAAACATTTCAGCTCCATCAAAAATTAAACAACTTATACGGAAAAATGCTGAATCACCATCGTACAGCCTTCAGGCCAAATGCTCTGCGATGAAATTTTAAATTTATAACTGTCTGTTGATTAAATATGTTTTTATCGTAATAAGCACAGACGGTAAACACACTGAAATTAAAAGCTTGCAATCCTTCCAGAAAACTGCATTCTTTCTATGCGTACAAATAAAACGAAATGTTAGAGTTAAACCCGCTCGCTTGATCTGTCAGACTCCGAGTAAACTGTCCCCATGTCCTCGTCGCGTTAGCTGCCTCGTGGTCGTGAGCGTCACATTGTGGAAGGTAGCTATCGTACGGAAGGGACGGGTGGTCGTAAGTAAATGGAGAAGAGGCGTGATATGGCAAACCCCGCATCCAAACGGCCGATCTCAAAAAAATATATTGTACCGTCCGCCTTCTCGCAAATTTGCCGACTGCCTTCGCCGTGAGAACCCTGATTCACGGAACCGCAGCAGAGGCAGTACCGCTGTGTCGCTTGGGTAACACTCTGTACCCATTGTTCACTTGACCCGACAGACGGTGAAGCCGGCAAACTGTTCGATCCAATTTCCGCTACTTCCCCCGCCCTTGTCGTACCGGGACGTGACCGCAGCTGATTCGCCTGTTGGGAACGCGGCTGTTCGCCGCGTGGTCGGGAACGTCCATCCCAAGAGCGAGAAGGAGGCCAGACGGACCTTGCCCTCTTCAGAGGCCGCCGCCGCCCCCTCTATCGAATGGCAGGGTCCGGCGACTTGGCCGGCTGGTGCCGCTCTCGTGTGAGCCGCGGCCGCGCCGGGTGCCCTGGTGAGTGCGGTAGATAGGCTGCGTCTCGCGCCCGGTAATGCTGAGATGGCTAATCCCAGCGTCATGTTTGCGAGCATAGTTGGTCTCGCTCAAAACAGTTAGCTGCCGTGGGCAATTATCCGTCTGCGCGCATTGTAATCTCTTTTGCTGCGCCGGTGGGAGCTATCGTGCCTATCGAGGTTGGCGCGAGAAGTCGCTGTCGGGTTAGTTTGGAGCTCAGTAGTGTCAATTGCAGCGCTTGTGCTCCCCGCCGGTGGGGTCAGTCGTCCTGGGAGGAGAAACGTTTAGCGTGCGCCCTTTAGGCGCGATACGACGCGAATGCGCGGGTAGACAGGGCGAATCAAGGAGCTGAGGTTTAACGAGTTGCTTGTTCGTTTGCCGATTCCGAAACTCCCAGCCCTGTATATTTGTCTGATTCGGCATCCGCTTCCACCCTAAAACGTCGTCCCGACCAGCCGTTGGACTTCCCCCGCATGTAAACCGTACCGACTCAATCGTCGAGTCCGGCATACCTAGAGCTGGCATCCCCCCACATGTACGCGTGTCTTACCTTCCCTGCCCGCTTCCTTCCCCCCTCTCACCGGCCCGCCCGGGTTGAGCACGTGAAGGCAGCCGGTTCGCCGGAAGAAGTGGTCGACAAGGCCGCGGCGACCATCCGTGGCGTCCCACCCGAGCATCAACCTCAGGCTAAGGTCGACAAGGCGAACGCTGGCTTAACGGCCTGAACGAAGGAAAGTCGGAACTTGAAGCGCTAGCTCGAGGACTTTTCCCTGTAGTAAGGCAAAGTCCTCAAAGTTCGTTGCGTCAACGCGGAAAACTGGGAGGGGCAGTACCGTGTGTCGCAGCTGACTCATCCCACGGGGGGGGTTGCACGTTTTGGCATCAAACGTTCCTGACCGGTTGAGCTCCTGAAGTGAGGAAATACCGTTTGACATGATCATGTTACGAGTGTAAATGGTTTAGGACCAGTGGATGGCAACGTTGATCGGGTTGCACGAACGAAAATCTAGGAAGGCATATTTCGGGTGGGCTATTGAGCTCCTCATGTCAGGAGCTAAGGGACATGTTGCTGCACCCCTACCGTGGGATGACTCAGCTGCGAGGGCAGTAGAGGACGACCAACATTACGAGGAGGTCACGGGGTCCACCTGCGCCCGTTTCACGAAGCAAGACAGCCATGCGGTTAGGCTCATGATCGAACGGCCCACCGCAGCAGGAGGTAGAGAACGCTCGGAAGGTTAAGCGCGGTCTGCGCGAAGTGGCACCCGGTTCGACGATCCGCGCGGCGGACGCCGCAGGTGCACCGATCCTTTCCGAACGGGAGTGACTGCCTTCTGCGAGGCACCTTGAGGCTCGGGCGGGGTTGGATGCGGACATGGTCGACCCAGCTTCTGCTCTTGAGTCGATTTCAGCGGCGGTGGCTTCCTCTGCCTCTGTGTCTGCAGTGGCGTTTCAGGCATCGGCGGCGGCGGCACGGACAACCCTGGCTCCTTCGCCTGCAGCTTTTTCCACTTCTGCCGTACCCCCTGTGCCGGCCGCTCCTCCCGCTCCTGCTGCTGCTGCTTCTCCTGCTGCTTCGTCCTCTAGGCTGGTGGCGGTTCCGGAGAAAGATCAGATGTTTGCCGGGATGCGTCAGCAAATACAGCTGTAACAGTGGTAGAGGCAACATGTCCGGGTGTGTCGCACCAAGCCTTCCGGAGAATGGCGGCGGTGTGCTTGAACGGAGGCGCACGTCTCCCGTCGGCGGTCGCACCCCCGGCAGCTGCTATCAAGAACGAACCTCATGGAGCTGTGCATGCCGGAGGGGTGGCTCCCACTGTCAATACCGAGCCTCCGAGCGCCACCCATTCCGGAGGAGTGTCTTCCGGGGTGGTGCATCGGCCTCGCTTGGTTCTTCCAACGATGGGACCGCCTGCCGCATTGTCGATGCCCCCTCCGCATCGAGAGTTTCGATGGTAGATCCCGGGGCCGCTCAACCCACAAACACGACGGACAAGGACACCGCCAAAGCCACGGACACCGCGGCTCTCCGGACAACGGCTTCAAGAAGTATGGGGCACCTGGTGTTGTCGTCCTGGGTGGTGGTGGTATTGGGGGGGATGCTGTTCGAGGTATGATGGAGGATAGTAAGGATGTCTAATCTGAGGATGCAACTGACGGTATTACGTGTGGTTATGGTACCGGTAAAGATAGTACTCCAGATGGTTTAGTTGGAGGAATTGGTGGTACCCCAGGTGTCGGAAGGGTTGTCACGGGTACTGTCGTGTTCGGTCTTGGTGTCGACGGTGGAAACACCAGGGGCGTGGGTGTCGGGGTTGGGGTCGGTGGTGGTGACGCCGCAGGTGTCGGCCATGGTGACGGGGCTATGTTGGGGTCAGGGGTCGTACCACCGTTTTATGACACAGAAAACGCACACACAGCCACGCATGCTGAACCGCCTCGTATGGTTACCCTGTGGACGCTGGTGGCGGCCCACTTCAGCTGTTGAACCTGGACCAGATACCGATGGTCCTAGTCCTCGTAGCCCCTTCGCCACGCGCGAAGTGTATGCGAAAATGGATACGAGAGTATTCATGCAGATACCCCAGATCCCTTTTGGGACATCAAATAATGCTTGGAACCTCGAACCCTCTACTGCTGCGTTGCGTGACGCCGCAATAAGCATGCGCATCGCCTGTAATTTTACCCTCCCGTTGTACTGGACTGGCGGCTGGGGAATGTGCATCGAACGCCATGGTTTGCGTGCTGTTCGTCCTGCAGCGCCCCAGCCATCGGCGTTAAAGCCCCATGATCTCCGACGCCTTCGCGCATGGGGGGCCGTCTCCAACATGCGGGGCGTACAGGGCCAGACGTCCTCCAGCACGTCATCCGCGCCCTCTCCACACATTTGAGTACCGCGACGCCACGTAGTCGTTATAGAATCACTGTTGTACCAGTTGGTACGCCGTTTAGTGTATATTTGTCAGAATTGAGATTGTTACTAGGAAATGTGCGATGCGTAACTAGTGTCGCCCCGGAGGACGGGACAATGCAAATCGCGAACAAAACTTGGGTGAATGATCAATTTGCGGGATTTAATGCGTAGACTTTTGCTGGTCGGAATTTACGTGCATGGCCATTTCATAGTGTGGATGAGTTGTTGGGCTGTTTGAAAGACCTTGCTCTCAGCCTAATGCGGGCCACCGCGTCGGTGTCGGTTGCTGGGTGGTATGTCTCTCGCTCTAGGACGTACAATCAGACCGTTCATAGTAGGCGGTTTAGGGGAGTGATGTCTGTGGCAGAGGACTCCTTTGAGGACGAAACAGAAGAGTTTGGTAGGGGTTTTCAAGCCATCAGCGAACGTGAAAGGTTCGGCCAAAACAAATGAGATCCTCCATTCCATGAATATATTAAAACCCGTGAATATCGTGATGCTGACCGCACATCATATATGCCGCGCTGTCTGAACTGCTTGTGGTGATAAAAACCATTTTTCCCTGAGTGTCCCTCGAAATTCCTGAACCGGTTCGAGTTAAAACATCTTGCTGTGGGAATGGTCAATCCGAAGAGGCTGAAACGCGTTGTCGCCGATTCTAACCCCGCTTGTGTCAGTCGGCTCGAGCCCGTAAGAAACGAAATAGTGGAAACTATTAATGATGCAACGGCAAATTGGCCACCGCGCCAGAAGCATCGCGGCTGTCTCTCCCCTCACCCCATAGCGCAGGTGGAGCGTGTATGCAGAGCGTCGGTTGGGGCAACTGGCCCACGACAGCTCATCTTAAACGATTGGTTGGATCTACGTCGAACAGCGCGGTTTCGGGGCAGGTTGCAAGATGTCATCTGTCTGAGAACGGTAAGAGGGGGGGGGCAGACATGGTTCTCCTCCCAGGTCCAGATGAAGGTAATTTCCCCAGACCACCGTTGAGCGTCGATTACGTGTTCCCCTTCTTGACACATCCCGTTGTTCATCAGAACGTAACGAGTTGTGGCCATCCGAGCCGCGCGTATGATCGGAATAAGCCCCAAGTTAATACGCGAGTTCGAAGCTGAACATTATCACTGAGTGTAGCAGCGAATAGTGAAACAGAGTTCGAGTCAATCTCTATTTCTGTAGGGGAAGTAAGCGCACCCCCATTGGCTGTACAACTAACGATAAGGACAACCCCGAACCAGAAGATTACCCGCACCGCCTGGGCCATTGTAGAAAAGGATATGCGTAGGACTGAGAAATTGTGCTGTCATCCTGGACGAAATACACCCGGTAGTTCTCGCATTACTACAACCCCGCCAACACCTGTTGAAAACACGATCGTCAGTGTTGATGAAGTGTTGGGTCTTGAAACGCGTGTGAGGAGTGGTCGCGTTCGAATGTTACTCGAGTTACGTAGACGCGTTCCACGATAGAGGTAGCACGTTCTGGCGTTTTACTTTCTGGATGACGGGGCTCCTTAACCCATAATCGAAGAAATGTCATTTTATTTTTGCGTTATATTATTTATTTTTATAAATGGGCCACGGTTTGTTTGATTGTGGTTGCTCGTGTTGTTCCAGATAAAGTAAATGACTTTATCTGCCTTGCTTGGCAGAGTCAGCTGGTCACATTTGTTTTGTCAGAAAATATCGAGACGTGAGTAAAACGAAAACGGTAGTCACGTTTACTGATAGTGACAGCGAAACACTGTTAAAAAACAGCGTTACAAGGAATGGGTAAGAAACACCGTAAGGATAATTGAAGGAAAATAAAAAGATCGCGATATTGGCCGTATAGCCGGCCGCAGACTAGTGTCGCCGAATGCCATGTCTTGGGTACTAGTAAGCCTTGCTCAAACGGATGGCACAGAAGCTCAAAAAGGTACATATTATTTCCGTTTTGGGCCGGACTAGTCACCGCCAGAGGGAATATTATGGGCAGGGGTATATGAAATTCCCCATGCAGAGCCTACTCGCAGAAATTGTTTAAGTACAGAACGGTATGCGTTTGGATGTGGGTGGCGAGCGGTTGGAGCTGTGTAAGTTGGATAATGCAGCAAATATACCGACAGGCATTCCGAGTATAAACAGCGTAGTGGCGGACGGTAACCCGAAATAATCTGATGTTGAACCACCGGCAGCTGTGTTATCGAGATTACCTCCGAAAAACAAACAAGTATTTTTACGGCGGTCGTGGAGCAAAACTGCCGCGTACATGAAGGCGAAACATTCCGAATTTGAAAAGAGGTTGTGTACAGCCGATGATATTGTTGCTCTGGTTGATTATTTTTTCAAGTATGCACACCGTTGTTTCAAACATAGCATGCGGACACGTTACGCTTGATCGTTTTCGCATTATTCTGAAGAAGGATGGGCAACCGACGAGGCAGCGACCGTGCCGACATAAACCAGTTTTGGCGGCAAACGTGAAGCCGGAAGTTGATAAATTGGTTTTAGGAGGGGTATTGCGCCGTTCCTGTAGCAACTAGACGAGCCCGCTGGTGATGAACACAAAAGCCGATAGACGTTTCAAATAGAATTGCCACTAAAAACGGCTGAACGCGCAATCCATATAACCCGTTGTGCCCTTGCCCACCGTTGGCGGTCTGTTGTCAGACCTGGGAGGAGCCCTCGTACTTAGCCTTATGGATTTAGTCAGTGGGTTTTGCCAGTGCTCTATCATATAAACAAATAATCAATTACATTGACGGCTGTCCGTACACAGAACGGGAATTATGAATGGACGGATATGTCAATGGGATTTGCGTCCAGTCAAGGATAGTTTCATCGCGTTTCGACTGTTTATTGACGATGTTGTGTGTGTTTTCCATGAACAATGCGGATCGTGTGTGCGAACTTGAGAGATTGTTCAGGAGATTGACCACGTTTTATTTTAACCTAAGAAGGCGTTTTGAGGTGTGCGCATGAATAAATGCCCTGGCCATCGCGTTACGGCAAACGTTACAGGACCAGACCCTAGGAGGATTGTAGCAATGAACAAATTACCTCTGCCAATTAACGTTTGTCAACTATGGCCCTATTTAGGAGCTATACTTCACTACCAGAAGTTTTTTCAACAAACGGCATATGTTCCTACTGTAGATCGTAAAATAACCTCATGAAGAACGGCATTAAATTCGCGTTTACTGTCGAACATGTGGAGATAGTGCCGACTTTTTCATAACGACTCTCTAGCCCAGACGTTTGATATTATCCAGATTTAAAGCGGCCATACCAGGTGCCCGACCTTTCCAATTGATCACAGAGGCATTAATCGATGGATTCGGTGCGGTGATGGAACAAGAATAGCCTGATCAGCCATCCAACCTTTGTGTTTGCTCAGTAGAAATAGATTGGTAAATATGAGCAATAGGAGTGCGACATAATTTGAATGCGCGGCAATAGTATGGGCCGTGAACAAAAGCCGGCAATTGTTTTATGGGATACCGTTCGTAGTGTTGAGTAATCACCATCCGTTGAGTTAACCTGGAAATTTTATCGATGAAATATAACAGAGTGAAAAGATGGTATTAATTTGTGAGTGCATACACGTATACATTGGAGTACAGACCGGGGAAGTCCAATAGCAATGCTAACTTAATGTCGCGACTACGGTCACCTGCCATATAAGCTGATAATTACCCTGACGTTCGACTATCCGACCCCGCAGATATCGGTTGTATTTGATCGGAGCAAGCGGGGTGTATTTTGCGCAGCTGGCGGAGCCCATAGTTTTCAGTTCGCACAGGCTAAGCGATTTGAACGCTGGGTTTGATTTAAGGTAGGAAAGAGAGAACTGAGATTCGCGCCGTTCGCCACAAACGAGCAATCAACTCAAGCTTTAATTTGTATTGAAAGCGAACGAGCAAAAGTACACTTCAATTAAATATTACTAAATAAACGTCACATTGCGCTACTAGATGACACGATTTATTGCGTCCTACGTAAGTAGTCAGAAGCCAATGGTAGCCGGGACTGGTATTGCATGCATGTCCTATAACAGAGGAAGAAATATGATTATTAGGTTTGACTGATAATCAACCCATGTTAATGATAAAACTCGAGGACCAAGGTGGTAGTGCCGGAATAGACGGTGGTGTAGACGGAAACCCCGATGGTACAAATAACAATGGAGAACTTCCTGTAGAATAATTGGATAGCATGAAAGCGCAGGAATTCGGTCAAAAACTGTGTGAAAAGACAGCAAGTGAAGGGGTTGTAGCACAGATGAAAGGCGAATCCCCAAGAGCCGCAATAAAGTTAAAATTATCAGATATTCCTCTATGAGATTTCTGCAAAAGCAACACCTTATACAGAAGAAATATCAGAAGTGAAGAGGTTAGTCACACAAGGAGAGTTATTGGAACCTTCAGACTCAAGTAAACTTTGAATAAAACGTTTGTCACGTGAACCTGCCCATCGTGATAACAGGAACCCCGGCCGGTTTGAGCGTTTGCTCGGAGACGAGCCGGTAAGGGCTTATCATGGGCCGCTACTGCTGTAACCATGGGTGATGGATTGCACTCACAGGGAAGCAGTGCACTTGGGTGGGAACGTGACTCTGAATATGTTGCAGAGGTATTTCTGGTGGGTTGGTATGACTGACAGTACTAAGTTGTAGATACGGAGGTGTTACACGGGTCAGGCATGAAAAACTGCACGTAATGCCATGAGATGGCCTTACGTGTCTTCACCGCTACAGAGCAGTCTAGGACGGATGTTCTTTTTTTTTTTTTCAGGACCCTCGCCGGAAGCAGAGGGTGGGAACATATACGTGTGATTAATTGTAGATATGTTTGGTCGACATACTGAGGGATATGGCATGATCAAAGATGATAAACCAGCACGAGGTTGTGCTGCTAAAATTGTGCATGACTGCATACCAAGATGCACACACCGTTTTCTCCGATCGAGGTACAGAGTTCATTTCACAAGTAAGTCCTGCAGTATATGAAACATTGGAATCTGTCAAGAAGTTCACCAGCTGCCATCATCCACAGACGAACGGAATGTGGGAAAGTTTAAACCACACCATTTGTCCAATGCTGTCGTATATAATTCCAGACGACCAAAGTTATTGGGATGATACGTTGATGCATGCCGTAGCTGCGCACAATAACAGTGCTAGTAGATCTGTAGAGTTAGCACACAACGATATGCATAGAAGAAGATAACCATGGTTATCCACGACCACTACGGAAGGACGGCGAGTAAGAGGTAATCAGGGTCCAAAACAGGATCAATCGGACTATCCAAACTTATGAGGGACAGGCTAGTCAAGGCCTTTAATTTAGTGAGGAAGACTGTCTGATTGAGGCCAGAAATGAGGCTGCTAACGAGCACTTGCAAGAATAAATCACGAAACGCCCCAAGTTTGAAGCCGTCAGTTGGGTGTGGATATACGATGATATGAGTTCACTATCCGGAGAAGGAAAACATGTGCTCACAACCAGAGAAACGGATTTTAAGAGTAATGATTTTGCTCTAAAAGCAAAATAGGCACAGCGTTGGACAGACCCTTAAAATACTTGGTTCGTAGGACCGAGAACTACGATTGATGGAAGGAAGGTTGGGCCCAAGTTACTATTATTTTACTTAAGAAAATATGAGCCGGGTAGATGGATTAATGCGAGAGTATCGACCTATCGGCACAAGATGTGTCACAACCCGCATGAAGGGACAGGGCCGGCTAAGTTATTACCGTGGACCATGAGTAGTAGGTATGTGCCGAACAAGGAATACGATCGATCACCGCCATTTATCATAACTGCAGAGGATGTGTGTATGGAGTTAGATCAGTTCCGCATTAAACCCACTACGATATCAAAACCAAGAATTTCAATGGACTTAAGAGGAAACAGTTGCGGTACTATACTATACAGGATGGGATGAGGCGACTGTTAAAACGTGGGAATATGAGACCGATCTTGAACAATACGGCAACATAGTGTCCGGGTGTCGGGCTGGTGAGCCGCTGCAAGTCGGAGTCCAAAACGCCAAATACCGACGATACAGAGGGTGTAACTCGCCAAACGTGTGCTTGCGTGTGCTAAAGGTGAAAGACACGCGTAGCAAACGGTTTTAAAATGTGTTGGGACGTTAGGGGAAGGCCAGGAATATATTGACGCGACATCGTCGAATCGTACATATATCTCAAAACAACCCTTGCAGGTTGACAACTGACGCGAGCAGTGATGATGGTCGCGGAAGAGGCACCGAACGAGGCACTTCCACACAGGATCAGGCTTTCGGATTTAGT
>JBBMKB010074977.1:0-13398 GCA_037833945.1 Alaria marginata | reverse complement strand
GTAGTAGTAGTAGTAGTAGTAGTAGTAGTAGTAGTAGTAGTAGTAGTAGTAGTAGTATAGTAGTAGTAGTAGTAGCACACATACAGACCGTCGGGGAACAGCTCATGTCAAACTACGTAGAAATGGCACCCTGCGCGCGATGGACAGCTGGAAGCAGATGGAGGGAGCTTCAAATTGAACGCTACGAGAACGAGGGGCCCCTCAGGCCAGAATACCCCTCAGACGCAAGCTACGCTAGGGGGGGTGATACTTTTGTTTCTGAGGCTCTCCGCTTGAGCTCTATACCTCACCAAAAACTGTCTTCGGCAAAAATGGTACGTACGCTTATTGAGCCCGACGAAAAACTTGCGTGGCTTGGGTATACAGTACAACGAATCAAATAGTAAACAGTAAAGCACAAATAATCCAACGATATCGGGTACTTCTTGAGTCTCACCGAGGAATCCTGTCAGTCAGCAATATTTTGGCCAAAAAGAGGTACTGTACCCCTATCCACGCGTTCTCGGATGAGGTGCTGGTGTGACGGCCACGGCAAGCAAAAGCCCATGACGCACGTGCCCCATTGTCGTCTACAAGGTTGCGTTGGCCAACATCGCGGTGAGCTGCAACGTCCGCATCATCTGCACAGCGGGCTTTCTCCAACGCCAGGAAGGTGGTACTGTGACGAGGAAATGCCAGGGACAGGTTGGGACCCGCGTCGGTGACCGACCGGATTGTTTCCGCACAAGCCGCAGGATTGGGTAGGATGGGCGGTTGAACCACATGTATTACTTCAGGATTTTGGCGAAAGTTCTCGCGCTGCAATTCAAATCTAGAACAAGCTATCGCGCTAGAGTTCAAATCTACTACAGGTTCTCGTGCTACAGCTCAGATCAAGTATTGCTTGTAGAGGCCCGTATTCTGCACTACACAACCAGAGGTTTCCCGACCCAACACGCTAACACTATCATACCAACCAAAAATCAACAAAAATACTACAAAACACACCATGTACGAACTACTCCGCGACATGCTTCAAGTTTTTTCCCACCACCGCATTTCGCTGCTCTCGCGGTACCCCCGAGACGTTACCGTCTACAAACCAAGCTAACCAAATACTAACAGGTAGGCACCGGCCGCCGGCGCTCCTCAGCACAACTGCGGATCAGAAAACGCTATACGCCGAACGGAGGCTTTGCAGTGCGCGGCGGCGCTTTAATTTTGCACCGGGCGCCGCTTCCCCCCCCATCACGCGTCGCAAAGGTTTTCCAATACCACCTTCAGCTTTCCCAATGCGGGACTCTTGCCGTCACGCTTCTGTACGAGTCCGCACAGCTCTTCGAAATCTCTCGAGAATCCCATCTGCAACGAATCAAGTGTGCGCAGCCGCGCGGGGTGGGGGTGGGGACGGAGAAGGAGTCATAATCGTTTCCGTTGTCGTAGACAGCGACCTGTGGTCGCCAGGGGCCATCCTGGGTTCACCCCCGGGTTTCCTAAGTAGATGGATGTCGGTCTGTCTTGTTCATGGGGGTCAACTCTGATGGAGGGACTTCTGTGTCCCAACGTGCTATAATACAATCACGTCTCTCTCGTGAGTTTGTTAAGTGGATGAGACCGTTGTTGGTCTCGCGACGAACCCCTCGGCGTGTTTCTCGTCAATTATTGCAAATCCCCCTCTCTTAATTCCGTTTGGAATTATTGCGGAAACACGGCGCAGCTGTATCGAAAACCCATTCACAGCAGTGCGCGCGACATCGCCGCGCATACATACCCCCGACAGACACGACAACGAGCCACCCGTCTGGACTTCGATCCCCGCTCAACGTTCCACCGTAACGTGCATGCAAGCACGACAGAGCGCCGGCCGGGGGGGGGCAAAGGAAGGGGATGGCGTCTGCGAGCGCCGTTACTTCGTGTTTAACGAAATCCGTCGGGGTAACGACAGCTACTTTAGCTTAACCCTTTTTTATACTGGATATATCATCCCACACTATTTCCAAGTCATTGGTCCCCAAAAACGTGGGTCAAATTCTACAAGGGTTACTTGCTCGATGCTGTGAACGAAATAACGCCTACTCAAGCAAAACCTTGCGATCAACGCGTGACCCTTGACGACTTACTCCCCTCTCACCTGGCGAGACAAGAACACCAGGAGTTGGAAGTCCGACAAGCGCGACAAGAACGATGGTTGCGTTTTCTTCTTCGTCTTTTTTCCCGCCGCCGGTACGGGACCGAAGAGGCACTTCTTGAGATCTAGCAACGACGCCGCCTTTGCTCGATTGGCGGGCGGGAACCTGGTGCAAGTTACAGGCGTGGAGATAGGTTTGTGTCTTTTATGCCATACTAGCAATTATTTTGATATACTTGGGGCTCTTTTAAGAGCATAAAAGTGGCATACTTGGTTGTCTTTTCAAGCAAAACGAGCATAATTGGGGGGAAACATAGTAGCATAAAACTTTGCTTATCCAGCAGAACGCATACCAGGTACCAGGTACAAGTTACAAAAGGGAGAAGAATGGATATAGCCCTACGCGGAGCCGACGATTAATGATACTTACGTGCCTACGGTAAGACAAGGCTGTATTCCACGGCGATGGGAAAGGACTTTAAGTGCTTGACAACAGAAGGTGGAAATAACAGGGGAGAAGCAGTGCATAGCCGCAGTCTTGAGACTACAGACCCTCGCATCGCTATAATGTTGGGACGGAGCACGCCCGGTTTTCGCCGACCAGGCAGACATTGCTTGCACCAAGCGCGAAGCGCCGTGGGGTGTTCGGCGAGTCGCATGATGGGCAAGAGGGGAGGTGGGTAATAGTGCCTTCGTGCGCGATAACACGCCCGCACCGATTTGGATCGCTGTCCGTCACCCATAGTCGAAAAGTGCCGTTCGCCTAACGATGTGTTCTTCGCAAAACTTTGGAGGGCGAAGGCGGGACGCAGCTTGAATCGAGCGTTCTGCAAGCCGCAGCGCCATACCGTTTACGATCGAGACGGGTCACGCACCACCGACTACTCAGTGGCAAATACTTAGGCAGCGGGTCGTCTGCCTGCCTCTCTCGTCGCTCCTACTTCAGGTATCTCCTTCTGCTTCTGCCTACCCATTGAATAGGCTCTGTACAAGCTGATTCCGGCGAAACTGTTGGCATACCCCTCCGCTTCAGAGTCGAAACGTCGGAACGGAAACAAGTCATTTCAAGGCGGGAGTCTGACGCGCGATTCCCACCTTGTCTGGAGCACTCCTTCGTGCTGCACGATAGCCACGTTGCAGACCAAGCCGACCGTCTCCGGCGTTTGCGTCTCCTGGCCGCCTTCTTTAACGGGCACTGTGGTCGTTACCCTGATGTGTTTTGGCAGGGTAGGGCGAGGGGGGGGGGGTGTACTCACATGGTGCATGGCCGTAGTCTTAATACCATAGACCCTCGAATCTCTACAATGCCGGGACGAAGCATGTCGGGTTTTCACCGACCATGCAGGCACTATTTGCACCAAGCGCGAAGCGCCGTAAGGTGTTCGGCGAGTGGCATGAAGGGTGAGCTGCGTCCTACTAAGAACCGCTTGTGAGGCGGACTTCGGCACCTTGTGGGTACGTTCTTGCGCATGGACGAAGGAAAGGGTTGCGGTGTTGAGGTGTCTAGGGTGGACCGTTGTGCTGGCCCTCCCCCGTATCACATTTTCTCCTGAGCGTCCTACCGTGCCCCGGGTATACCCCGACGTCCGCTTCCACCGAAACAAAAACAACGGGTCCGTCCATCAACTTCCCTCCCACTTGATAGCACTGTACAGCTGTTAGGAGGGAGTCGTTTAATACGAGAGTGCCTCGCCACCTCGAGTAAATATCTACCATTCAATCGGTAGAACCTCGAGCTGACGTGTTTGTAATCATTGTGTAAAATAGGCGGGTCAATAATATCGATGAGGCGCGTCAACTCTACGTTCTGAAGCTCCCTGGGATCGGTCACCGAACACATCTCAGTTTATAGCAACCACTGTTTCTCTTTTATACCAACCACTGTTTCTCTTGTATATCAAGCCCTGTTTCTCATAGAAGTAAGGGTTGGGGTGCTTCTCGCCTGTCTGCAGTAGGGTCGGGCTGGTGGTCCGCCAGTACCCCTTCGCTGAACATCTGCACCGTCTGGTTGCTCACGCCAAACGCCTCGGTGGAAACCTTGTTGTTTTTCACGCGAAAAAAGACGCCGGACACACGCGAGAGACGGCGGCGGCGGCGAGCGATTCCACAAAGTTTATTGAAATAAAATGGAGGACTCCCAATAGTGGCGGTTGAATAGTGCCACTGCCTTCTATAGTGCCGGTCAAATCGCTTCGCACGACAGTAACTCTCTAAAGCAACCATATTCCCAATAGTACCGGTGCCCTGAATAGTGCCGGTATATTGGGCTGGCACATACCGGCACTATTGGCAGCCCCCCACTCATGGACCTTGAGATCCATATCTGTTGCAGCTTGTGTAGGTCTGCTCGCACAATTGTAGCTCTCTTAAGACAGAGGCAGAGCCTCGAAACGCATCGTTCTTTCAATTTTTCACGCGACAAAAGTGCCGGCCACTGCGGCGAGCGATTCGACAAACTTTCACGCGACTAAAAGCGCCGGACAAAAACGCGAAAGACCATGTCGAGCGATTCGACAAACGTGTGGCATGCTCGACAACTTCCATCACGCGGCAGCATGTGACGAGCGACTCGCCACGCGCAAACAAATACCTTCCACCCACAAGTGAACACAGCTTTAATGAGCTCACCAAGTTATCATATCACGCGAAAGGAGAAGCAAGGTAGCGTGAGGGAGGGAGGGAGGGAGGGAGGGAGGGGGGTGGGGAGGGGGGGACTTAGTCACATAGGCTGTGCTGCAGTCCTCTCGTTCCGCCTGGCGGAAACTGCCCGCGAGGCGTGCTAGAGCGGAGTCCGTCTCACGCCAAAAAGCGCCATGAACGACGACATCGCTCTCGCTTCGTTTGATTGTTTTCCGTTCGCGCGGCGACGGACCACCCACCTCCCCATCGGTCTTGTTCACGGGCACTGTCACCGTCGCGACGAACACCCCTTCCTCCCGACCCTTTGCCGCCATTGACATCAGCTGCAAAGCTGCCGACGTCACGACGTCCCGTGCCGCCATGAAGTGCTCCCTCTGCGACGGCAGGAAGGAGGGCAACGTGCGGGAAATATTCCGCAAGCCCCGAGCGGGAAACATGCGGGGCGGCAAAAACACTCAGTGCGATCGAGCGAGCGCAACCCGGGGTAACCTATATTCGCGGCTGAATCGTGACGAATAGGGTGGTACCGTGCGGCCGCCACATGAACAGAAGAGTTTCATGTACCAACATCTACTTCACATAAAGACTACCACGAGCGGAATCGGAAGCCTGGCCTTTCAACGGGGTGTCTTATCCTCCTCCCTCCCGTGGCGAATAAGGCAGTATCGCGCGACCGCCATATAGGCAAAATAGTTATACCGACAACTACAACACCAAAACAAAACGCGGAGAGCGGAATGGAAGGCCTGGCCTTTCAACCAAAGATGCCCGTCACCAAAAAACGAGAATCGGGCGTACGGCCGACGCAATCCACCCTGAAACCCAGCAGTTTCAGGATTAACAAGCGTCCATCACGGCAATTTTTACCTGTTGTTTTCGTCCGTCACACTCCTAACCACCGCCATTAGACAACTTTTCTTTCAACAGGCTGAGTTACCCCCCTCCTCCCCCTCTCCTCCCCCTCAACCCTAACCTTGTCATGGCTCAGACACCACCCGACCAAGCGTAGTCCCAAGAGCTCCGCCACCCGTATCGCCCGGGTAACATCCGCCGCCGCCACCGACGACCCCGCTTCGCAGCTTTCCGCATCAGCAGCCTCGTCTTCCCGCGCTGCCGCCGCGACGGCTACCTTCGTGGCGTCCATGATTGCAGACGAGTCGTACGAGAAGCTCTCACCGTCACCCTGCTGCACGGGCTCGTACATCGCCTCCACTTTCACCCCCTTCGAGCCCGGGCTGATCCTGCCGAAGAGCAGGGCGCAACGGTGCTTCCCTAACCCCGTCTCCTTCAGACACCTTGGACCAGGCAAGCAAGAACAGGGCAGGAACAGGATTGCGGATTGCAATTCTTTCAGATAGCCAGCGTCGTACAGAGGGTCTCACACCAACAACAACACCACGAACCCCCTCACAGATATTACGTTTATATCGTATTCTCTACATGTGTTGAAGTTCATTGGCTACATACCGGTACCCTTCCACTTGAACTACATACCCTAGCGCAGCAAGCAAGCACTATTTCTCGCAGGACCTTGGTGGGTTATTCGTGCCATATGCTTGCTGGCGACCAGCGGCATTGCGAGCGATTTCTTCGTGCCGCCTCAGGCTTTCAAGACCACAGGACGAAGGGGGAGGGTTCCCACACAATGACGAACCTACCCGCGACGGTCATCAAAATACTATCCATGGCTGCGCTTTGCTGGTATATACGTCGGGTTGGACTTCTCTCCACATAATGGCAAACCTACCCGCGAAGGCAATCGAAATGCCATTATTTCATGGCTGATAATTCCCGGTGTATACGTCGGTTTGAACCTGGTCGGCAGGGCGTGCGAGCTTTACCCTGATCAAGGTATGTTTTGGTGCCAGCGTGGGATGAAGGACGTAAGCTATAGCGGCGGTGTCCTGAATCACAGAAAAGGGGATATTGTACTGTAACCCCGCTCCCGAAGACGCAACGACATGGTGAAGTGAGAGAGAATAATTCTTCTCTATTTGGGATCAGGTGCCAGCGCCCCAGATCGCTAACAACAGTACCACATCGCAGACGGGGGTGAGCGAAAGAAAAGGAAGCACTCCTTGCCTTTGCGGATGGTCCACAGCAGTGTCAACGTACGGCGGGAACACGTCCGCACGGTCACACCAAAGGTTTATCTTCCACCGATCGGGTTCGTTTTCATTACACGTTGCCCGACACACTGCAGAACTTCCTGCCACTATACAGCATGTCGCTATGATAAAAGGAAACAAAAAACGCGAGATATTTCATGCAAACCAAAGACGAAGGCGCCCGGAAGGCCTGTAAGACCTAGCGAACCGTTCCGCGGGCATCTTTCATGCCAGCGACATATGATACACGTGTAGCGCGCAAGATAACAACACCCTGTGGTGGATTTCTGAGCCGATTTTATCCAAAACAAGTCGGGCGCGCACAACGAAAATGGTGGCCTCGGAAAGACACCCCGTCGAGACCGTTCCATCACTCGGTCTTTGCACTATCCCCGTTCGTTGTCGAAAAAACAGCTTGGGACCTCGTCCGAAGGGAAGGGGGGCGTGTTATCTTGCGTGAGATGCGGTACACACACGCGCGCGCCACCGCGTACGGTTGTCCTGCGACCATCTGATTTTGCTGTCCTCACCCGACAAAATCGTCCATGGCGGCTTGCTCGACGCTGATCTTCTTCACGTTGGAATCTTTCTGCGGTGTCAGGGAGAACGTCTGCGCCTGCATGGCTTCAATATCCTGCCATGTTTTCACGCGCTTCGCTGCGGGCGGCGGCGGCGGCCTGTGATCAATCGCCAAGGTGTGCAAAACGACGACGGCGAGTCATGGGACGCGACGTTGTACCGTACCGGTAAGAGCTTATAATATTGCCGTGGACATCGGTGTGTTCATGTACCGGGCGCAGGAATCGGCTGTGGTGCTCGTGCATTCTCACCAATTAACGATTACAGCATCAGTTACACAAAGCAAGCCAGGCCGCCTAGTAACGGGGTGATACATTTGCGTCCGAGCGAGCTACAATCTAGGGAGCTGTTAGACACGCGCGCGGCTCTAGCATGGTGATGTTACTCGTACTGCAGCACGCTCGCGCCACATATGACGCGGATGATAAGGAGGTGACCTTCAAGCTTAACCTGTGGTGGATTGTTGCCCAACTCGTGCCTACCATTCTCCCAAACGCAGTCCGCGCACTGAGAGGCTGCTGCCGCTAGTATTAGCCAAGCTTGAGGGTCAGGGCTACCGCCTGTGCTGTCGCAAACAAGGACCGCCCGAGGACCCAAGACCAATAAAAAACCGGGATATCGTACGTATGAAAACGAGGCACATCATATGCAGGTGCCACTGAGACAGAACTCTGAGCTGCAGGAGACAGCAACGCAAGCCCATCGCCGTACAAGTGCAAGCGGGCACGGAGACGATTAACGCCGCGAACACCGAAGAACTGCGGCACGCGGCATGTATGTACGCCACAGAGCTGCAGCAGGCGAAATCTTGCCGAAGGGGAAAGATCGACAGACAGATGACTGGAGGGGATCGGTGTCAACTGCTGCGTTTCTCGGGGCCACTCGCACCAACGCGGAAACAACAAAAAACATGGTATCAGTATCCCCACCGGATATCTGGTGGTGCTTTTATCGCGGGAGATCGGTGGAAAAACCTTCAGTTAGTCCACTTTACGTCGGCAGCTCTCGTTATGCTTCTTTCAGAAACGCAAGATCTTCCCAGGTTTTGGTTTCACCGTGTGAGTGGCGATTCGGCCGCTCCCAAGTCCACCCCATACGACTTTTCATCTACGCACGCCATCGAACGGCGGTGGAGATGGTGCTCTTTAAGCCATTCTCGTCATCAATTTCGCCGTAGTTGTCGTGGTATGATACGCGGTAGGGTGAGTTGCAAGTTAACACACAGCAGCAGCAACAGCAATAGCAGCAGCAACAACCGCAACAGAAGCAGCAGCCACAACAGCAACAGCGGGAGCAGACCGCAAGTTCTCCCGAGACCCGCCGACCACAGCAGTAACCCCACGGGTAGGCGTTGAATGAACACGGACGCACCTCGCGTGGTCCGGAAAGGGAACAAACTTGCTCCGGCCAGCGTTGGCGCTCGCTGCCGCCGCCTTCATCCTATCCAAAGCGTCCGACTTCGCCTTGGCCACGGCCTGCGCCGCCGCTTCACTCTGGTGCGCACGCACGCGAAACAGAAAGAAGCCGGGGGGAGGTGGGGAAATAAAAAAATAAAAGAGGGAACGTATTGGAAACCCATTTCACGTGCATATTCGTCCTGCCGACGACGCCATGTTGTTATGATATTTATATGAGAACAGAGAGTACAGAATCCCCTGCCATAGACGGCAGGTTGAGCTAAAGCAGACACAGTAGCATAAAGCATGTGCAAGGGTCTGTCCCTTGAGGCAGGTGAGGAGAGAAACAAGAAAATGATGGGTTTGCCCGTGGACGAAGGAACGCTTCCCGTAGATGCAGTAACGGTAAAAACGTTGTTCATTGTATAGATAATTGGGCGTTTCTGTGTCGGGGATTGGGGCCAGAGTGAATGACCGAAAAGCGAAGACAGCTGGTCTTACTCTTGGACCAGGCGTCACGATTTCGTTAGCAAGCCCACGCCGAGCGCGGGCGAGTTGGGGTTCTTGCTGGGAATGGTTGGTCAACCAAGCCAGAAGTATGTGCCTCGAAGAGAAACAAGAAAATAGACGGATGGTTGAGCTAAAGCGGACAACAGCCCATACCACAAAGCACGTGCAGGAATTTATCCGTTGAGCGGGCGTGGGGTACACGGAGGACTCCCACACCAAACGAAAAATGGCGGCAAGAAGAAACCGCAACCTAAATAGCAAATTATCCTGAGCCCTTGGTTCATTTTCGCCCAAAGGTGGAAGATTGACCGAAGGAAACCTGGGTTTTGTGGAGCGATCTAATAGTTCCGGATTCACGAAAGCAGAACAAATATTATACCAGGTACCATCTTTCAAATGAAAAAAAAACGGAATGGGGCAGAATCGGAAAGAAAATGTAACCTAAAAGGCCAGAGGGCACGAGGGGACCTAAAACTGACCTCTGGCGGCCCTCAACTACACATGGAGAACCCATCGCCGGCAAGCTTGGTGGCGTCTGTGGCCCGGGCGATATCGCACCTACGACATGTATGGTACTGCTGCTGTTCGTGTAAAAGTTAAACGCTACATGCTGGTGCTGCCTGTGTCGCTGATGCCGCTGGTGCTGGTGCTGCTACTGGTGCTGCCTGTAGGTATCATTTGAGCAGCTCTGTACCGGCGACCATGACGGAAATTGAGCAGTATCGTACCACTTTGTCCTAAAATACAACCCCCTTATGTAGCCTAATATTACAGTAAGCGGTTCTTACATTTCCGGTCAAGAGTAGTACGTTGCGCTTTTCCTCGAAAACACCAACCGTGTTCGTAGATATGAATATCATACTCGTACCCGAGGGTATGATACATGCTACCTGGTAGCTGGTATCGCTGTACTTGCTACTTCGTATGATACCAAGTACTGGTAGGAATGATCAATTTCTTAAGACAAAGCGTATCGCACCTTGACATACAAGAAGTCGCCGTTTCTCAGACCCAGCGCCGCAACAGACGCCAACCCCTCAGCTGCGTCGCTCCCCGCCGCCGCCCCCGTGCTCAACCCTTCCCCGCTCTCGCCCCCGTCCATGCCGAGCTTGCCCATGATGTCGTCGACAGTCTCGCCCGCCGTCGCCTGCACGCGCTTGACAGCCCCGTCGGGCATGCGGACACGCAGGGTCAGGATGGAGGAGCCGCCCGGTGCAGAAGAGGAAGGGAAGGCGCTCGCCGCATGTCTGTTGCACCAGCAGCAGCAGACTGCTACGAAGAGAGTGAGCGCGACGGTGAAGGTGTTGCGCGGCTTCCTTGTTGTTCGGCAAGAAGAGCGGTGGGGGAGGGCTGCTTGTGTCGGTCTTGGGCGGCGGTGTTGCTGGTAGTGTTGCTGGTGTTGCTGGTGGTGGTGGTCGTGGTGCTGCTGCTGCTGCTGCTGCTGCTGCTGCTGCTGCTGCTGCTGCTGTTGATGTTGCTGCTGCTGTGGCTGCCGACGTTGCTGCTGGCAAGCCATTGTCGCCAGGTGCTGAGGTGCCATGCGTCACCTGTACTTATCGCTGCTGTATAACTGCCAAAGCTAATGAGCGCGGGAGAGAGTTGATGATGGTCAGGTGGGCGGGCGGACCAAGTGGTTTGACGAGCGCGTTGCTCGTGGTCCTGGCACGTGTCCCTGGGTGGGTTGTTTCGTGTGACATGATAACTTTGTTGTAGGGCGATTCTCAGCAAAGCAGCGAAACGGGTTCGAAACTTGGACTGGTTTAGTACACTAGGAGATGCTTCATGCTGGATGTTTCATGGTGAATTTGGCGCGACATCCTTCCCGCAATGAGATAGCAAGGCGTTGAGGTCTAATTAAGGGTATCGCTCACCGAGGAAAGCTGGCAAGGATGGATGCTCACACAGCAATAAAGCATCGAAGCGCATCCAGAGTTCAAGCTGGTGTTCCAACTTCCTGGATGCATGTTTTTGAGGGAAGATACACTTTTTGTCCCCTAATACACAGCAGCAGTACAGGCTTCAAGGTAGTAGCGTCTCTCGTCCGTGGAGCGCTGAAACGCATCAAGCTTAGCTCTGGAAGCCAGGTGTGTTTGTTAGTGGAGGCTGAGCTAGAGTGTTCCCGTGGAGTTAGCAGTGCATGCTGCTTCATGCGCAAAAATTGGAAGGTCCGATCGTGTACGTGTAGTCTACCGATATAAACGTAAATTTAAGGACCGTTTTGTTATTAATATTAATACAATAACAACCCTTACATTTACGCCTAAATCGGTACATTGAATATAGCAGCAACCTTGTCTTGTTGCGTTTCCAGCAAGGAACCTTCAACCTGCGCCAAGATTTGCAACCAGAACTATCATGTCATACCTGGTGTATCAATAATCGATTTACACCGTTTACCAACGCTTGCTCATAATCTACCGTACGGATAAAGACCGCTCGTCACTCTGTATGAGGCTGTCTCGTGGTATTGGGGTTGGCGAGAGCACACACCAAACAGTAGACAACAGCACGTACGGAGCACCAACGGGTACGTACGGTGTGACTGCTGTAAAACACGTCTGACGGAGTACTCGTCGATCCCGACTTTGCTACGTACGTACTACTGTAAGTACAATACTACCGCAGATATTGCCGGCTTCGATACGTACCGGTAGGATCGGTACTGCTGTTAGGCTTGCAGGCTGTGCAGGTTGCATGCAGGTTAGCGGTCAGCGATAAAAACAGGAGTTCCAATACGGAGGTCCGTCCAGCTTCTGGCAGCCAATCACATTCGAATGTGTTGGCACCGTCGTTCACGGCTGCCCATGAGCATGATCAGCACAGGTGGAGCGATATATGATATTTCCGACAATACCCGGTACAAAAACGCCTCAATTAAAACGGCAACTGCTCTGCTTTATGCCCCCCCCCCCTCCTCGCGCAAGCCCTACGCAAAGCGTTTATCCCCGTCGGCTCTACGCCCCCCTCCTCACACGCGACTCACACAAATAAGTATGTCACACCGACTGCTCTACCCCCCCACCCCGCATAAGACCCGCACAAGATCTTGGAAGCTTATCAAGCATGCAGCTGGCACGACGGGTTGGCAGTGGCGGGGGCAGGGGCATCGCCTTCTCGGCGTGGTCCGTGGCGGTGGTTTTGAGCGCTATGTTGGCGTTATCTTACTGGGTGGCGCCGGCGTCAGCCTTCGTCGCGACGTCGCTACCGTCGTTGTCGCCAACACGAAACGCCGCCGGCGGGAGTGGGGGTGGCGCGCGTTCGTCAACGAAAAACGCGGCGAGACTCGCGCCGCTGTACGGCATCAAGAGGAAGGTCACCTTCGAGATGGAGGAGAACGTGAGCAATGCTACTTTACGACAGCGTTCTTATCCCTTTTACACCTGAACCCGCGTTTTTGGGAACCAACTACGTGGAATTAGTGTGGGACTTTTTTCCAGTAGTAACAGGGACCAAAGTTTACTGTTAAAAAAACGACAAATGCGATCTAATCGAACGTCTAGGAAGGGCGAGCAGCAGCAGTAGTGTACGAATTATACGAGTACCACCATACTGCGCTCGTGTCTTATTACAACGGGCACCGTTGCCGATGTTCATTAAAGGTACCGATGCAGTCTATCATGTATACCTCCCTGTCGTAATTGTACAGCCTGGTGTAGTTTTGGGTGGCAGCATGCAACTTGGCAGACCTCCCACACGTGAGGGTCCCCGCTCTGTAGAACTGCACCCGTTCAAAACTGCACTCGATTTTTTTTTTGGGGGGGGGAGTAGGAATTTGCGTGGAACATTCTTTGCGGTTCGAAAAGGGTTAAGCACCCCCCCGTCGAGCTCCAGTCCCCAGGGAGGCTTGTCTTTTCCAAGAAAACACCTCGCCACACTACTGCTGCTGTAGCTCACCTACTGCTACTGCCAGCTGCGTCTATAACTTTGGGTTTGTTTTATTTTTCTTGGGGCATTCTTCAACTCCACAGAGTGACTGGAACCTGTCCTGTGATCACGGACTAGATTAAGGCGACGCGGTAATGGAAGAAGAAGAACAACAACAACAACTGCACTTCGA
>JBBMKB010074966.1:0-13398 GCA_037833945.1 Alaria marginata | reverse complement strand
GGCGAAGGGCGTGATCGATGCACGCGGTCTCCTCTTTGGCTCCAACTGCAGCTTCGTCGCCTCCGGCATCAGCGAACGCTGGCGGCTGAATGGGGCATAATACGGTCCCTGCTGGATGAGCGCATAGGATGGTGGAAACAAACTGTTAATCTCACACAAGCGCCACATAATATCGCTACGAGTAGCTTGCATTGGCAGTGCCAGATTCCATCAAAAACATTCAAAACACGCGTATAAATATTACACACGTGTCACCATCCTTAAATTTGAGTTTCCGTAATCAATCAACGACTCACGTTCTCCTTGTACGTCCCTGCACGGTCGTCCTCCTAGGAAGATCCGCGTAGTTGAAGTCATCAGTTTCCTCCCCATCATCGGCCCCCCCATCCTTGTACAGCGGTGGCTTGTAGGAATTGACCTTGCGGATGATGAACAGGTCCAAGGAGGATATGTTTTTGAAGCATACACGTTGAGCAGACTCCGGTGGCTTCATTTTTCGTACCCTGCGCGCACCATATCCTCTCCTTGACTCGACAGCACGCTAGCATTGGCGGCTGCATATGTTGCGCTGTGCCGTCGCGCGGGAGTAGGGTGCCCACTCGTGGCGCCGCTCCCTCGGCATGCGGCGGTGGGTGCTTCCGGTCGTATCGTGCAGCGCTTGCTACGTACGTTTTCAGCCCTCTCATGCCTAAGATCTACGTTCCATGATATTAACCCCCACCCTCGGGCGCTAACCACAGCCCGACTAGCTTGGTCCCACTTTCCCATCGACGGAGAGTTTCTACCTAATGCGATGCTGACGTTAACCACCTCACCGATCACCACGTAGCTGGAGTTGTGCAGGCGTACCTGTTGCAAGGAGAAGGCATGGACGACGGCGATATTAATGGACGAGGGTATTTTCGGTGAGGAGCTTGAGGGGTGATGAGCGGTACGGTTATGTGCCCGTTAAGTTGACAGGCCAAAGAGGCGGGTCGACCAGATGCTTGCAGCCGATCATCGTTTTGTACAGTAGGGCCATCGCGAAGGTACCCACGTACACGTGGTCTCAGTGCGTGTTAGTGAGACGAGCGCTCGCCCACCGACATAATCGGATGGAGTCCTTCTGGAAACATTTCCCCAGTAGGCTCGCCGTCACGCCGGCAAGTTACCGAGACGAGATTGCTGCGTACCAAGTTGGATTTGGCGAGCGTAAGTCCTCGGTATTCACCACGACAACGTTTGTAGTCGTTGAAGATGAGGATAGTATCCGTTTTGTAGGCGACACTACTGTAGTCTGCGAAGAGCATTCATCCATAAGAAACGCGGTAACGTGGTTACGATGCAAGTTGAAGCATTCCAGGCGCAAAGGTAAAAGAGTGCGGGTTTGTCTCTACCACGAAATCCTAAATATCAGTCTTGACGCGCATCTGGGTGTGGGATTAACCACCACCATCGCTCCTGCATGCCTACTTTCCTACAAGAAAAACGTGGGGACACAGGAAAACGTACTATACGAGCTTTCTTCGTCGTGAGACTGTCGGCTGGCTACACTCACCTTGGCGATATTGGCATCCATGAGTAGACCCTTAAGGAACGCCTCCTTTGTGAACCCAGCAGGGCCCCTCCGCTAGTGGAACATCAAGAGCGTGCAGGGCATGGGACTACCTGGATGGTCGTCACTTTCTGCCTCCCCGAAGCTACCGTCTCCCTCTCCGCGTCTACACCAAGTGGTCAGGTCGCCCTCCATATACACGCTGGTCCCTGTTCCTTGTTGTCTTCTCGATCGAGCTCGTGATCCACTCGCTGGACCATGGGGCGATCGGCACAGCCGTCGTCCTGGTGGTGCAACAAACAACAACGGCGGATTCTTCTTAGAAAAGCACACTGCCGTGTCAATCATTCGGACGAAAAAGGCAAGCGCGCCACGTACAGTACAGTACACCTTATCAGAAACAGGCCAATACGGAAGGCAAGCCGATATTTACAGGACTATAAGAAATCCGGGAGAAAGTTATGCCATATATAGTGTAGAACGCACCCTCTTCCAAATACGAATCCACAGTCTTAGAAGTATTAATATACCTGGTATGTTATTATGGACAGTACAAAACAGGACACATAGTAGGAAACAGGGTACTGAGAAACGCAGGCTGATATTATATGTATTTACAGAATATAAGAATTTCGGAAGCGCCGTCATGCTGAAGATAGTGTAGAACGCACCATCGCCCAAATAAGAAACCACAGGACCTGGTAGTGTTTACATTTCTTGTTACAAGTAGATCTACTGTACGACAACAAGGAATGACTGGACTAACAAAGCACTGTGACCAGAAGCCACTGGAAGTAGAAATGACCATAATAATATGGAATTACTGGCATATGAAATCATTGAAATAAAAAATTATTGGAATAAGAAATCACGGGAAAAAGAAACCCCTGGAAAATGAAAACACTGGAATATGAAACCACTGGAATAAGAAACCCATGGAATAAGAAATCATTGGAATAAAACGTTACTGGAACATAATAAATTAATGGAACAAGACACCACTTGAATAAAAAAACACTTGGATAAAAAACACTGCAATAAGAAACCATAAGAATAAGAAATTCCTGGAATATGAAATTACCTCAGGGTCCCTGAAGGCCATCGCGAGGCACCCGAGCGCCGCCGCAGCAGTGGGCGGATCTTCCGTCCCCAACTGAGCGAACGCCGCCCACAGCTTCAACGTGTCGGCACTCTTAAGGTGATCTATCATCTTCTGGTCGGTGGGGCAGGAGGTTGCACATGGCCTCGGTCGAAGCTCGTCGGAGCATGTCGTGGTCAGATAACTGGAAACAGAAAATGAAATAAGAAATGCAACAGACGCCGGGCGGGATGCGATATCGTACCGCCACAAGGTTAGCGACACATAGCGATTTCGTATGCACATGCGGTAACAAAACAAGTACTTATGGGCACACCAAGACACAGACAGACACATTCCAATTTCACATAATACACGTGCGGTATCAACACAAGCACTGTGTATCGTACGCAAAGACCAAACTAGGTTCCAGTGCGTATAAGGAGGTGGCTCGTGGATTGTTCCCGAAAAGCAGCCAGGTACTGCCATTCTTCTATAGATAGTAAGGCGCGATTAGCCACATTGCACGAGTATTCAAGACGGCGAAATAACATGCGATATATAATATGGCAAAACGAAAACAAAGAAAAACGTTCGGGTGCGCCGAGCGTTCGCCATGCAGAGCTCTACCGTACGAGTAAAACGGAAAAGAGGGGGGAAACATCTCGACATAAATAAAGCAGTTTGAGAAAGCAAAACAGAGTGAGGGGGGGGGCACCGCCTAACTAAATGTTTGGTTTCATCACACGATGCGTCTACGAAACAATACACCGTACACAATATTTTGTATTCACGTCGAATACAAAACGGCATGTTGCTGCCACCGATATTGTTAGTCAACACAGAAACAAACACGGTAGCCTATAGCTACAATAGAGGTAGGTCCCTCTATAGTGCTTGTTATTTGCCATGGCGCCAGTGAAATCGCTTGACACAGATGGAACCCTTAGTATACTGTAGTGTCAACAGTGCCAATACCGGCGGTACTGCGGGATTTCCTCTATAGTGCCGGTTGCCACTACGCCCCCCCCCTGTAGTGTCTGTTCGGAGTGGCATACTGCTGTGGGTGGCCATGGTGTGTGACCACAACGCTCGAGGTTTCATTCCACCAACGCGGCTTGTAGCTACCATATTTGTCCTGGTATTGCCTAAGCTGTTCTCCTTCTGCCTCGGTGCAAGTAATGCACGCCACGCATAACTAAGGATTGCTCAACCGGCTAACCTGTCAGGAGATACCTCGTGTCCGCACCCTATTAATAGTCTTTTTTATATGCTGCTTTGGGGGTTTACGGTGTGTTTACACAACGCTCGAAGCTCTTTTCCGAAGAGCAAGGAAGCGATATGTATGATATGTATAATATCGTATTGAATGATATGTATGATATGTATGACATGTACAATATCGTATTGAATGATATGTACGATATGTATGATATGTACAATATCGTATTGAATTATATGTATGATATGTATGACATGTAAAATATCGTACCGAATGATATGCATAATATGTACAATATCGTATTGAATGATATGTATGATATATATGATATGTATGATATGGCCAGACGCATGCCACGGCAGGGGTGCATCGAAATTCCGTGAAGCTCCTCCCCTGAGCAGTGCCGTACCCCACCTCAACAGTAGGTGTGATAAACAACTACTCTTAATAATAAAGTGCAACCCAATTAACAATCCCATATGGCCTCGGTGTATGCACGGAATACATTACGAACCACAAAGCACTTTCGAATGATTAAGCATATCATAGTTCTTCAGTTAATAGGTAATGAGCCCCGTCATTCAGACACACGTTGGCCAAAACATGCTGCCCGCATCGACCTACTTGCCGGTGAACACCGCAATCGAGGCTCTGCTCAGAAGAGCAAGGCAGTGCTGCTGCGATTAGCCCCCCCCGGATCACGAAAATGAATATTAACCAACGCCCAAACAATGAACTTGACTTATTAATGAAAGAGAGAAGAGCCGGCGCTGGGAACACGTACAGCAGGATATTCGATGTTCGATATTTGTAACTGTTGTCAACTTGTGTGCGTTGGTGGGTTTGTGATGCTACTCCACGGTCGAAAACATGTGTTTTGATCAAATTAAACAAGCCTTCATTCAGCCATCTGTCCCTATTGTTTGGCGCCTGAAATCGGAAATTCGCTATCGCTTTGAATGCCCCCTCTACTAGTACCTAGCACATGACGCCCGCACCTGTAGATAATGGAAGCAGGGGATTCCTTTCTCTGCGATGATGCGACTCCTGACGTTGTCCAAGCTGGCTAGATTGTTCAACGCTAGTAGACACTAGAACTGCTGGAGATTCAGGGACTCGTGGTCCCTGCACATGGCAATCAAAGCTGGAACTGGCCTGCCAAACAATCGGAGATAACGTTGGGAATCAATAAACAAATCACGATTAATAATGCTGCATGTATGTACAGACGCACAGTGGGTACCCTGACTTAAGAGAGGCCAGGTTAAGACAATAGTACGGTTAGGAGAGGGAAAATCGGCGGGGAAAAAAACAATACAAGTACTTGGAATTATTAATATTAGAACACAGGATAGATTATTTTTCGCAAAAATAAAGTTCAGGGAAAATGTTAGCTAAGACAGATACTTTCGGCCCGGACCATACCTCTCTTAGGTCGCGATACCCACTGCACTTCGAAGTGCCTGTATGGGTTAAAAAGGCAATACCATACGTCATAGCATACAAACAAATTTATCAAAAAATCGTGGTTGATCAATCACCAAAACCCCGAAAGAATCAAAGCTTTTTTGGTGATTCCCAGCACTAACCACAAAGTCCGTCGACAGAGAAAAGATCGTTCATGTTCATTTGGGCAAGGGGTGGACGTCATTGGGCGAAAACCATTTTTAGGAGGAAGCGAGTTTCTAATTTCCGACGGCGCCAAAGAATACGAGCTCATGTCCTGCCTCGCGTAGACTACAGAAACAGCAAAACACCAAGCAGTGATGTCTCGGGTGAGACATTGAGCTCATCATGTTATTAATAGGAGATCAGAAACTTCTGCTGCACCTCTACCGTGGGATGGCTCTGAAGGGGTGAAAATATGAATATTAAAATGGCCCGTTTTGTAATGAATGTCGTCTCCCCGAACACGGAAAATAAAATTAGTTAACCATCCCAAACTTATCAATTCATAATTTTCCCTACAGTAGGTCTATCTATATACCAGGTACTAGCTAACAATGTGAGGACAGCATCATCATACATATCTAGTAGTTCGCTATAAAGTCAAGACACAAATTGAAAGTTCCCCACAATCAGTGTGTCTTTATATATAAGAGCTAACAATGTGAGAACAACATCATCATATATATATAACTCGGCACTAATTCAAGGCACAAAACAATTTCCTTATGAGAGAGAGACGACATGTATGTGAAGAAATGTGCTCACCCCATCGTCTGCGCCTCCGTAAGAAGGTGCGGGTTAGTAGTGACGAGTGTCTTAGCGATGGCGTGTCGAGCTTCCGTGATGCAACCCTTGCCTTTCTCGTCTTTCTTCGTGGCAGAATCTACCTCGCTCACGCAAGGCGTTGCAGCCATGTTGATCAGCAAGGACTGCTCGGCACGGTCGGATACACGCACACACAAAAATGTAGAAAAGCATTTTTGATCAGCTTAAGCTTCGGACAAACACACAACATACAATAGGCGTGCTTCGATAGGGATAGCACATTTTTTATTTTGGCCTAAACGATTGAAACGATTGCTGACCGACGGGGCTCCTCAATTAGACTGACAAACTACAAACTGCCCAATATCCAATATCGCTATTCATAGAATCACAATTGTGTTTGACGCTATTCTCGGTTATATATACCTAGGAAGGCCATGGGATTATTCATCGGGCTTAGCGTATAGTTCACGAAGAAAACCAAAATGAAATGGTGCAGTAGGCAATCCCTTCGGAAGACTATATGTACTTCAGTATAATGAAGCACGTGTCAAGTCTTCAGCTCAATACTAAACAAAACGGACTGAGAAAGTGCCTGGCCAATTGAAAAGCTGCTCTTGGCCAGCCCAGCTCCTAGCGAAGTCAGGTCGTAATCCCGATGAGTTCGCCCTGCGTTCGTTGCGTACCGGTGGAGCGACCACGCTCGCAGCCCGAGGGGGCATATCGGACCAAATGATTCAGGGAGAAGGGCGGTGGAGGCCCTACGCGTGCAAGGCGTATACTTACGCACGATGTCATCGAGGAGTCGATCAGGGTGTCACGTAAGCTAGTCGTGGCAAGCCAAGGGAAGGTTGACAGCCGGGGAAGGTAGAGCCTGAGGTAGGAAATTACAACTAGTGTACGGCAACAGTAGTCTCAAATTACCTCGGAGTTGGACGAGTCGAATGGTACCGTACCATTCGGAGGCTTAGTTGTCCAAAACGACTGTAGGCGGTAGTAGTTAGGAACCCGGTTGATATCATATTAGGGAGAGAGAGACGGTAGATGTGAGGGCAAGATACATACATAGGAGACAGTAGGAGGCTGTGATAGGTGTATCTGGCACAGGGGAGAAATCTCTCTCTCCGACGATCCAGAAAAACGCTATTATAGTGACAACCCAATTCGAAAGGTAATCCGTATTCCAGTATTCCAGTATTATTCCAGTATTCCAGTAAAATATGAAATCGAGAAAAAGTGAAAGTACAACTGGACGAGTAAACCCATGACCTGGGCAAGAAGTGTAAGCTCACAAGGCGTTCCGACGATATCTATCTCTATTGGGAAATTGTTCAGGTGAAGAGCCCCGTCGGTCAGAAACCAATTTGACGAAACTGTGTTTCCTCGATCGTAGCACTGAGCTCACCAAAGTCCTTGACGTGCCCTAAACTATCGGTCTCCTACTGCAGTAGTTGCATAAATGCCCGCTCGACCTGTAGTCCTTCGGTCGCAACACGAACGATTAACGTAATGTGCCAAAGCGGCATGAAAAATTGCGTACAACGTGTAGGGCGGGGGGGGGGCTGTGACCTGCGAGTATGGATAATCCATAAGGTCGACAAGCACAAAACCTCATTCGAGCTGAGACGGAAAGGAAAAGTGGCACCAAAAACTCAATAAAACAGCACATGAGTGTAGACAGGCGCAAAAGTCTCCACAACCGCCGATGAAAACACTGACATTCCTACAATGCTTATATTGTAAGGTTGAGGGATTGGTTGTTTTGTCTTTAACTCCCGTTCCGTCTTACCCGCATCCACGGTATCTTGAGCCAAGTCCACCCCCATTCCCGCAGTTCAGGAGAACAGGCGACGACACTGCTTAGTAGCTGTCGGGGTGGTGGTTGCGGCTCCTCATCTGGTGGTCGTCGTTGGTGATAACCCGTAAGTTGTAGTCATGTCGAGACAGCCAATAACACGGTTGGCAAAACAGGGCGGGGCGATAGGCACAAACAGTTGAGGGTTTTGCGATGTTCACCGTTAGAACTGATCATACTGTGATTGAGCTTGTATCGCAAGATAGTGGAGTTCCAATGCCACGTTGGCTTTTAAAATCATGGAATTACATTGCGATGGGTGTGCCGCCTGTTCTCGTGGCGTGCTCCCCACTCACTACTCTACATCTGGGAATGGAAGGAGCGATAGCATGTTCACGTAGTCTACTTGATTGTATTTTCAAGTGTCTGTGTCTCAGTTCAGGCTCGCTGGGTAATATCATGTCGACGCCTCGTGGGATGACGAGCACACAGATCCAATGGCAATGGCAACACACTTGTTCGCACCCCATTCCACTGCTGCTACAGGAATAACGTCGTAACCAACTAAGCCAGCGAAGGTCCAGACCTAGCCAGAAACGGTGACTAGGTGACCCATGAGGGCCTTCGTGGTGTATCGGCCATAGTTCAGCGGTAAGACCTCGCTACGCTGCCATCTGTCTATACGTTTAGGTGGTTCCGACTCCAAAGTACCTCGGTCACGTTGAACGCAACCGATTGCAATTTTGTTTAGGTTGATCCGACGTTGAACGAATGGTGCAACACATTCCACTGTTACACACAATACCTATAAAGTAGTGTTGGAGACAGAAGATTCAAATAGACAGGGGAGAAGCGTAGCAAGGGCATACACACAATAACCAGAAAACAGGGTTGGAGACAGAACATCCAAATAGACAGGGGAAAAGCGCCGTAAGGGAGTTTTGCCGACGTGTGTCGAAGATAACCAAAAATGGGGAGCTGTCTAACTTTCAACTCCTACCGTACAGAAACGAGGGGAGGTCTGCAAGATACAAGAGACGGCAACAGTCGGTTTACATCCCTGCGATATATGCGACACTATTAATAGTAACTGTACAATAATTCAATATAGAAAAGTGCTGAATGTGAAAAGAGTCCGGTGTGGATAGTTTTCGGCTCTGCGTGGTCTATTGTTGTTCAATGGCGCACCTCTTTGAACTCATCGTAAAGCTCAGCCACCGCTCGGACGTAGGCATTAACTAGCAACTGGCTGTCGTCGACGGTCTTCGTCAGTGATTCAACGGCCTTGAATACCGCCGGCCCGAAAAACACATGATGCAGCAAGGACGTCAACACGCCGTGAAATACATCTTCGAGATTCGCGGACTTGATTGTCACCCGCCTGGAGACGGAGATGGCGTCGTGCAGTTTGGCCCACAGCTGTTCGCCCCTGTCATCGTCGACAATCAAATCATCGGAGTCAGCCCCCGTGGTGAAAGCGTCGTACATCACGGACCAAACTAGGACCTTGACTGCCTTCGATGCAGTCCCGTCGGACATGGCGTCGCGCAGCACAGGTGGGATCCCGTCGTCAACGACATCTTGGAACAGCACGGGGCCGAAAGGCCAGAGGCCGGTTCCGTCGGCCACGCCGTCGGTGTCGAGGTCGAACAGCCTCTCTCCGTCGAAAGCACTGCTGCCATCGCTGTCCTCCGGTACGAACCTCACGAAATCGTCGGCTGCGCCATCGACTACACCGTCGATGGTGAGCTCGAGCGGGAACTCTTCGTTGAGAGCGGTGTCATCGGTCGTTCGATCGCGCAACCCTTCGTACGTGTCGTACAGCTCAGACACCGTCTGGACGTAGTCCTCCACCAGCAAGTCGCTGACGCCGGCGTTCTCGGTCAAGGACGACAAAAATTTGGACACCGTCGGCCCGAAAAAGGCGTTGTGTAGCGTGCTTGTCAGAACGTCATCCAAGATCCCTTCAAGGTTCACGGGCTCGGATGCCGCCTGCCCGGAGATGGCGTGGTGCAGCTTGAACCACATCAGTGTATTCATGGCATCGTCGAGCATCAGATTCGTGGGGTCTCCCTCGGTGAGAGCCTCGCTTACCACGAACCGAATGAGGTCGTGCACGGCATCGTCGAGGACCATGCCCTTTGACGCCACCCCGTCGAACATAGCGTCGCGCAACATGTACGGCATATCATCGTCTACGGCATCGTGAATTGGCGTGGACGCCATCTCAGCCTCGACAGCAGAGCGAGGAATCACGGGACCGAACGGTCCGAGGCGGATGCCGTCGACTATTCCATCGGAGTCGGTGAGGTCTAACGGCGGTTCCCCGCCAAACGCGCTGCCGTCGCTGTCGTGAAGCATGGCCCTAATATCGTAGTGGACCGCCTCTACCACATATGTCGGCCTCTCATCGTCGGAACCGATCTCGCCTATCACATCGTCCAACATGGCGCGGTCGAACGGCCTGAGGCCCATCTCGTCGAAGACAACGGCAGCGGCGAGGTCAAAAAGCCACTCCTCGTCGAAGGCAATGTCATCGGTCATTTCTGCGAGGTTCTCGTCATTGCTGGCGTCCGAAGAGTCTTCGCGGAACATTTCCTGCTGGTTCAGTTCGAGGCTGGCGTCCTCGATGGCGATGTCGGCATCGCCTTTACCAAGTGACAATACGGACCACGAGTAAACAGCACCAAGTGCGAGAAGTAGGAGAGTAAACAAGCAAAAGATTTACTGTATTAGTCTTGTAAGTAAGCGTCGGTTTGGAAGTAGATTCAACCACGAAACAAATGTGGATACACTTCTGACGGTGCTCAAACACATACGAACAAGCTGGACGCGCTGCCGTGGTCCGTGGTCTATGCTTAGTGGCGACTGCGGTACAGCGACCTATCTATATGCGAGTGTTTGCGCTCGCACCTCATTTTGACAGGCCACTGGTTGCGAAGTTATTCTTCTCGGGGCGATGTTTGGGATCAGCGTTGTGTCTGTGGACGAAGATTGCGTAGTCGTGGCTGAAGCTCGCACCAAGTGCAGCAAGTACACATCGTAACGTTTTAGTATTCGAAGACCCACAAACACGTGGCTGAAGCTGAAACCAAGTACGGTATAAAACGTCCACAAAGTCGTTACTGAAAGGACGACTGAAAATGTGCAAAGTTGCACACGCTCATCGCCAGCGAGGCATAGAAAAATCCGAGTATTTGCGGTGTCTGTAAAGTTGCAGCACACTCGTACTCAGTGTGGCACTGCAGTGAAGTCTGCAAAGCTGCGGCATGTACAAACGCACCAAGTATGGCACAGTACAAGAATAACGTTTCGCAATGTGGAGGAGAGGCATCACCAACGCAATACCGACTACGGGGAAGGATCTCCCGCGTTTGGACGGGACGGACGAGCACGCATATTGCGGCTGGCAGGCACAGGTAATGTTCCACCTCACAAAATCTGCCCGTGTCATCTACGGCATACTCGCGGGGAAGATAAAGCCCAACGCGACAATCGGCACAATCATTATCAAGTGGCAGCGCAGCAATACCAACCTTTATCCTCTGCCATGTTCCTATCCACGAGCTGGGGAGCCACTACGATCGTTGTACGGCATTACGAAGGCAATACACCGGGACCCAAGGAGTGCTTTCGACGAGAAGTGCGAGGTCAGCAGTACGACCACTAGTCAGGGGCACAACGAGGAACTGGACAAGATCAAAATAAAGGGGGGCTAGGATGCAAACGACTTGAGGTACATCATGGAGATAGCGCAAGGCCGTCTTGTTAGTATGGGAAGTACTTTGTCCCGAATGGTTCGCGACGCTTGCACTGCTTGGGACGACCCCGGGCGACTAAATAGCCCTTCATAGGGGGAGCAAGTGGTGGAAGTTCCGACCCCTCTCCAAACGAAATGAGACGACGGGAGGCGGCTCTTTGGAGGGACATGTCTACAAGGAAGTGAGAGCCTGAAGCAGCACCCTGCCTACAGTCCAGCTACGTTTTCTCCAACGGAAACTGCTACTGCTGTGACTGCAGCAATCACTTCACAGTCTACGTATACTACGACTTATTTATTATCCTATCGGACGCATCCGTTGCAGCGCCTGTCATGACGGAGCCCATCAACTTGTCAAACTGCGCCGAAAAAGACGCTCCCGGCAGATCAAGACACGGAGCAAACACGTCCGACAGCATCATCACTATCGTCGTCGCCATCGTCATTATTACCATCGCCATTATCATCGTCCCCGCAAGGCATCGACTACGATAGCGACTACTGCAATACAACAGCGACTACTGTACTGCAGTAGCGACTTCTGCAGGCTGGGCCAGCCATAAAACTGGGAATCCTTCCAAAAGTCGTATCTCGTTAACCGCTTCGAGTTAGGATTTGCAAATTGGAGGGGCTGACCGTGACACCACACTGCAAATGCAAAACAAAATGCAAAATTATTGGAAGCTGGACCATTTTCTTCCCCTTTTAAAAAAACGATACGGCCGGTTTTTGTTTTTCGGACGTTTAATCGGCCATTTCTCTCGACAAAATACTAGAAGAGTGGGAGTAAATGAGGATTTCTCACTTCGACATCTCCATCATACAACTGCATTAGGCTAGGCGGGCTGTCGGCACTCCCACATCCCACACACGGTATTACATGTCGTAGGGTACAGGCATGACAGATACCAGGTACAGAGTACCGAGTACACCTAACAAGAAACAAGGTATATTATGAAAGCCAAGGTGAGATTGAGAAAAACATAAGAAATTCGGGAGCCATTATGCTGAAGTTATTGCAGAATGCACCCTTTCTCAAATATGAAATCTAGCCTGAGCCAGCTTTCCTGTTTCTTATCAGGTGTCCGAAACTGCTATACTGCTGTACACACTAATGTGCCTCGTCTATACGCAGCAGCAGCAGCATTAAGCCGCAGTTCATTGATATGTACTTTGAACCAGTCATAGGTCAGTGTAACCTTCTCCACACGTCACACACCGTACAGGACAAGACACCAAATCAGAAACAGGGTAATCAGAAATGTAGGCTGAGATTAACAGGAAAATAAGAATTTCGGAAGCCTTCATGCTGAAGTTAGTGCAGAATACCCCCCCTTCTAAATAAGAAACTCAGCCTGGGTCAGTGTTTCTGTTTCTAACAGGTGTACTGTACTGTACATATATGCGAGCGTTCGGTGAGCTCGAGGGCGTGCCAGGGCTACGAGTACTTGTACTCCGGGGGATAGGAATCGTTTTGCCACCTGACGAACGCGACCCGCACCAGAACAGCAAATTGAAAAGGGCCGGTTGCTTCGTATGTACACGAGTCAAATATTTAAAATATCAATAAATAGTCTGATACGATTTGGTAATGTGCCCGAGGTCTTCAAAACTGCAGTCATAGGGCCCCACAAGCTATAATCCTGCGTGCTCCGGCCGCAACACAGAACAGCAGAAGTACGCCTGCTAAGCTCTCCCGTAGTGGTGTTTCTATGCCACTCGCGGCGAGGAGGTATCTCTAGGGGGGTGCAAAGACTCAAACCTGTGCTTGTCGCTCCATGCTCGAAGAACAAAA
>JBBMKB010074955.1:1452-13402 GCA_037833945.1 Alaria marginata | reverse complement strand
ACACATTACCATTCATATGCTATCCCCGTAGAACTATGGTGTCACACCTGTCACAGACAATACGCACCAACTAAATATCTGATCCTTCATGGATCTTACACATTGACGTGGGGGCCCAAAGCCACAACGCGTTTGAGGCTGGCATATCCTAAACCGTACGTGCTGCGGGCACCTAGTATACCACCAGTATGACACAAGAAGCAAGAGAACGCGTTTACTTTGGTAACCCTTTTTGCTTGAGTCGCCCTCACCATGATCACTCCGAAGGAGACAAAGTACTCTGTACTATTCTATCTTTAACATGACCCATGCATGTTTGACTTGTTATTTCCTAACAGGTACCTGGTATATGATACTTGTATGTAAAACCTGAATATCGCATGATGCTGTTCCACGGAGTTCGGGTTCGGGTTCGAGTCGTAGTTAGTAGGATTTTGTGGTTCGGAGTGCCATAGGACGGCGATGCAACCCCATGGCCCTGTCATGGGACATTTGCATGGCAATACCATGAAAGGTTTCACGGCATTCCACGGTAGTAGGTGCCATGAAAATCCATGCAATGCCATGAAGGCCCATGGCTCTGCCATGACATTGCCGTGAAAGCCCATAACAATTCATGAAAGCCCGTGAACTCCCATGAAAGGCTGTAACTCCCATAGCATCGCTACCATGGCATTGCCATGGCATTGCCATGGAAGTGCCATGTAACCCACGCCAGCGCCATGGCACGCCATGGCACGTCCTGGCACGCCACAGGAGCTGTCATGACGCGTTATGAAACAGCGAACGAGTAATCAATATGCACTCCCCGCAAATGTAGCGTTTTCTACTGTAGTACACTGTAGATCGTGTCTCAATCCCGAAATCAGTTCGGTTGCCTACATCATAGTATTTGCCTCTTGCTGTCCCCTTTGTTTACCCCATGTATGTATGTGAAACGATCGATGTCACATTGGTGTTTGTAGTAGACAGTAGACACTCGCTGACCTTGCAATGTCGGTATTCATTGGTGGACCAGCTGCGCTCACACGTCCAAGCCCAACACCAGAACCACTGAGGGCAATATAGCAGCAGATCCCTTGGGCCAATCTGCTGCGTATACATAAGACGTCCCTATCATCGAGGCTTGCCAGGACGGGCCGACAAAACCCTTCCTTGCTGGTCGATGATGATATATTTCAATCTTGCACGTCGGCCTGCACCAACCCGGCCCCAAACTCGAGCGACTCCACAGCGTATGTTGGTGGCATTTTAGAAAAACCCCGGGCGGCTGAAAGGCCGGCCTCGACCAATCAGAGATTTTCGACCGGCACGAGTTTTTGGCCCACCAGTCTTGCAGGTATTTTTATTTTTGTTGCTCATCCCCTTTATTATCTTCGCAATTTGTCTTACTCCTTCTCCACGTAACTCAGATCCGGGGTCACTAAGCGGGCTCTTCTCCCCCCTCCCCACTACGGTACGCGCCTTCGTTTTTGTCGCGAGAAGAATTCAGCACTTTCTTCCCTCGTCGACTTGAGTCGAATTGAGCTTACTCGCGCTATAAAGCGCTTTCCGTAGTTGGTCTCTCAAGAAATGAAATCTGCGGAACCAGCTTCGAAACCCTGACCCCAACCTTTTAGCAGTATTCGAGGTTAACCACTAAACCACCGGGGCGACCGGTATAGGTCGAGTTAAATAAAAATCGAAACGATCTGCGATCTTCCGATTTTCCGATCGTGATCCTAGGAGATGTGTCAGAGTCTGGAGTGGCTCTCAGGTACTCAATGATCCAGTCAATCTTCTGTCTCGTTTGGAGGTCGTGCGCCAGCTTCTCCGAAATATGACCAGGTGGTTCTCTATCTCCGAGGCAAGGCCTCTTCCCCCCGCTGTCTTCATTTTCTTGATTTTTCCGTCCGTCCGGGGCTCGTATTTTCTCCCTTGTCTCCGTAGAGCTTTCTCGGCGTCACCCGCACCCTACGCTGTTGTAGCTGACGAGGGAGATCTGCCACTACAGCAGGAGGCCGAGAGCTCGTGTACTCTGATCACCCGGAATGCAGCCCTCTCACTGCCGCCGATAGGCTAAATAAGTGCGTGTCATACATTTGCCCATAAGGATTGGCGCTGACTTTTTACGAGTTCCGAACCTGTGTAGTGCCTGTCCGTTTCGAGGCGGAAATAATGGGATATTGGAAACTGGCCTAATAGGATAATATACCAAGATTGGCATCTATGAGCGAGACAGGGCAGGAGGACGAAGCCTTTCGAGGGGGGGGTTCTGGCTTATGGGGCATTGGCGTATGGCAAACGCCCATACCCAACGCCGTTCGTTGAAGATAACGGAGAGCTTCTGCCCCCGCTGGGGGCCGAGGGCTCACGTACGCAGATGCCACGGTTGGCAGTATTTTATTTGCCACCTATGGGCTATGCAGGCAAGCAACGCTCACCAGCATACCCAGTGGGTTGGTGCTGACTTCTTTCGAGTTTCGAACTTATCCTTTTCGAGGTGGCCAAAAATAGGATATTGGCCGGAGAGACCAAGATCAGCATCTTCTATCTACCAGCAGGAGGACGAAGCCTCTCGAGAGGAGGGTACTGGGGCACTGGGGCAATGCAGTCAGCATTGCCATAGATGGGAACTCGGCAATGCTCTACCCGTATATTAATGGCGGCAGCAGCGTGGAGATACCCAACTCCCAACGGCTCAACGCTGCGGGAATGACGGAGCTACCACCGCGAGCCAAGTTAACGGTAGACACTTTGACGAGTACAGTGCTGTGAGTGCCAATTAAGAATCATAGTAGCATTCATCTAGGGGGTTTCGAGTACTGTATTGGACTACAGTAGCCTCCGCGCCACCAACTGTTTGATTTTGAATACTGGTTTCGAGAACTGTATTGGACTATAGTAGCTTCCCGCGCCACTGTTTGATTTTGAATACTGGACTAACTTCCACCCACTGCTTGCCCTTCAGCTATGGCGGTACGTGCTGAAGTGTACTCGAAGCCGAAAACGGCGGCCATCCCACCGACTGGTGGGCAGCGTGTGTGCCGCCTGTCCACTTGGCCTGACGCTCATGCCACGAAAAGTATGTCAAAACACCATCTCGTTCTTGGATTAACCCATTTTTAGCTTCAAAGGGGAAAACATGTCGAAATCAAGTGACCCGCCGCCACACGAAGCAGGCCGACCTGCTGGGGTAGAGCGTGTGTCCGAACTGCGATGTTCGGCGCTTGCCCTACACGCGCGCCGCATAGTGAGACGTGCACCGCTGCGTGTTTCTCTTGGTCGCCTGATAAAAACACACTCGTCGTTGTTTGGTCGTTACATATGGACCCCAAAAGCAACCCAAAAGTGCAAAATCAACTCGCGCCGGTGACGTAGCGTATCCCAGTCCGCGTTCTAGAGTTCGAGCGTTTGGAACTCGTCCGTGATGAGTCGTGTCTGTTGTTGTGCCAACAGTCCATGCCTGTTCAAATTGATTCGCGTGTGGAGGCTGCCGTAGCCGAGACACGTGATCAATCCGGAGTGTTGGATCATCAGAGCGCGTCCAGAAATCTAAGCGTTGCGGCGTGTTGCTTGTTGTCGCTAGCCAGCAAAAAACAGCATCATCTATCTGCAGTACAGAGAGGATCGCGACTTCCGAATCGCTACGACGTCCACGCAGCAAGTGAAGCAGGGTTTTCTCTAATCGCATAGAACGTGCTTCGTTTTCGCTCGACCACGAAGCGTTTCGAAGCTGCCGTTGACCCCATCGATCGGCAAAGAAATAACCCAATGGAGCCATGGAGCAGCTGTGCTACGGTAAGGGTTGAGCTTTTGAGCCCAAAGGTTTCTCACCGCGGAGCTCCTCAGCTGAGAGCTGCCCACCATATTCAGATTCGATGCGGAATTCCTGTGGATTATTGTTCGATACATCGGTCACATATCTAACCCATGGGATTGCGTATCGGGTATCGAGCTTTCATAGCTTACGATGCTTCTCGAAAACGATCGTTGGGTGGGGTATAAAGCTCCTCACGCACAAACGAGCCACAGAAAAATAAGGTGCTGCCCGTACTATAGCACGCGTCCATACTACGGTAGGGGGTACTTGTGTATCCAGACGCTTCCGACTAGCGGAGGCTCCTCAACCGAAAACTTACCCAATGTCTTTGGAACCCCACTTGTGTTTCACTCTTCTCAATATTCTTAGCCCATGAGATCATTCATCGGACCGGGTCCAACGGCTCCGCTGGCACTGCCACCGTAGGCATGCTCGGGGATAAAAAAAAAGGGTGTCCCAGATCAGCTTGTTGCCCTCTCCTGTGGCCACGCGGCTCGCTCCAAGGAAACATGAGAAGCGGCTCTTCATCGATGAAAAATCGAAGATTGTCCAAAGGGTCCGAAAAGTGCCATGACACTTCCGGGCAGGAGATCTCGAGATCTTGCAAATTCAAGCGGGTCAAGTTTGCTACCAGGTACCAGGTACCTGGTACTAATTGCGATGATGGTATACATATCATAATAATAATGGTATACATATAGTCTACTGGTAGTCTCATAAATGTGTTTCGCATCTCCACTTAACCCCTCATTGTTCTATTAATAGTATGATATATCATACTATTGTCCCGAGTACATACGAAACCCAAAACAGTTGGCACACCTGTCGCACGTGGAGTCAAAAACAGGTGGTATACACATACTGAGAGCAAGTACAACGCTCATCCCACGAGCCCTACGACGAGTGGCCAAAAACCACTTGCCTACAAAGACCCCTCGGGTTTATTGCTGCTGTGCATTCATCGCTTTGTTGATTTTACAGGTGGTTGCAGTATACCAGGTATGTATATACTATTATTAATAAGAGTATTCGTTCCGTTATTACCTACCCACAAGCAATAGTTGGGTACAACTACTACTTTGTTAACCCCTTTAGAACCCCGAACCCCGTCCCTATACTATTATCAAGTAAATGTGTCCCCAAAACGGGTTTCCAGTTGTAAAAGGGTTAAGTGAGAAACAGAACAAAAACTGCCGAAGAGGCTGGAAGGACCCATGAATGAAGCAATGACGAGAGGGGCAGTGAACAAAATGCAGACTATAGGCAAGTGATTACACCCAAAATACAAACCAAAAACGTTTGAAATCCAGACAGAACAACCATATACCAGGTACCGATTTACTTGGGTCATGCCGCCTCAGAAACAGGTATACCTGGTACATACGATGTCTTTTCGGCCAATCGCGCGCTTCGAATGGTGAATATTTTACTTGGTTTGAAGGTGTACCTGCTTTTGAGTCAAAGCCGACCAGGTTACCTGTTTTTGGTTGTTGCCCTAACTTATGCAATTGTATGCGTGCGGGTGCAGTACCCAGTCTTGGGTGCCCAACGAAATGTCAAGGTAGAGTGTCGCACAGCTCAACGCTGGCACACATAAACAACAACCGATGGTTGCCGTTCTCACCCCGAAGAATCCGGTTCTCCGTGCCCAGAGCATCAACTGAAAGTTGACTGCCCTTGAAAGAAAGCACAGCTGTCAGTACTTCGGTATTTTGTTGCTACTGCTTACAGCAGTATTTGCCTTGTGGTCTCGCTTGCATTGTCGAAGTTTCATCCAACTCTGTGTACTGTCCGACTAACAGATGTCCCCCTGAAGCAGTTTACTTGCGGACAACGGCCCACTCACGACTCCTGCGCTCGAACGGTGTATATTATCTGAGGTTGAAATGCGGAACCCGGTTGCCCTATCGATGTGCGGAGATTGGTGTCGCTCGCAAGATGTATACTTGGTACGCTGCCATTGGACCCATCGCACTCTACGTATGAGTCATCCCACGGTAGGGGTTGCACCCTTTGGGGTCAAATGTTCCTGGCCGGTTGAGCTCCTGAAGAGAGGAACTACCGGTTGGTACGATCGTTTTACGAGTGTTTTTGCTTTAGGGCTGGCGGATAGAAGTGTTGATCGGGTTGCACAAACGAAAATCTTGGAAGTCATGTTTCGGGTGAGATATTGAGCTCCTCGTGTCAGGAGCTCAGAAACTTATTGCTGCACCCCTACCGTGGGATGACTCGTATCGAATCCACCATCCGATAGGGTTCTCTTGCCATCCGGTTTGCGCTAGGTTCGTTTAATAACCGCCTCTCACTATGTTAACCTCTCACCATTATATCCCCAAGCTGTACAGGAAGTTGCGGTTACCTCTCTGCTGAGCCGTGTCACACAAAATACCGCGTGGAAGATCCATTGCCCAACACAATTTTTTGCTACTGCCAAGCCAACACGCTGCTGTCCTAGGTATGAGCGCACATCATGCAACTTATATTTTCATGTTAGAACTAAAGGAGATTTGTTTTGGCATGCCGGAAGCTACGATTCTCTTTCCCCTTGCCCCCACCACACCCACCCACGCTATCGACCGTGCGCCTTACCGTGCCAATCTAAAATCTTCTGCCGTCACTGACGAGTGTGTTCAAGACGACCACGCTTGCACAATAGTTATTCTATACATGCACGCATAAGGCCTGCTTGGAAGCACCTTAGCTCGTGGGATAGCTTCTCTACTGCTGCACTCATTCGTCTCGAACAATACAACGTACTGTAGTCCCGTTTGTGTCGACTAAAGCACGACAACCTCAAAGGCCGGATTGGCCGCAAACCACGTGCCGTGGCCAGGTTGAAATGCAAAATGGTCTTGATGCCGTTGTCGGTGAACAAACCCACCAGCTTCACTAACGGCTTCAGCACATTATGGTGAGATGCTGTGTGACGAACGAGCTCGTCGAGCGCAAACAAACTTCCGACAGCTGAAGTAAAACATCAGTAACAACAAACCGACAGCAAAGCACAACGATCGTCGGGCATGAGCGTAAAAAAGACACATTGCCAAAGGGGTTAGACAGGAGAGGAACTATGAGCAGCCCTACGATACATTTCACTGTTTATGGACAAGCGATGTACAAAACAATAGGATGAAGGCTAGAACCTGCTTCAATTTATTGGGCAAGACATCTTCTCCCTCCGCATTAGTGTCGGCGGCCTGCCGTTGGTGCAATATTCGTGGGTTGCACTGCCGATTCACTCCTGTCTGCGCCGGTCAATCTCCTCAAGAAGGAGTCCGTTTTCGTTGCCCTTGGTTCGTCCATACCATTATCTACCCTTTTACGGCCTGCTTTGTTGTTTCGCGTCCTTCTTTGGATGTTATGCCCAACTCCAGCAGATCACTCTTTAAGCATATTTTTCGCTCCTTCTGTCCCACGGTGTGGCCTTTACCCACGAACCACTCCCGAAACATCACTCCCCTCGATGAGCGCTCGTCGCACATACGTGCGAAAAACCACGCGAAAAATATCCGACATTTGTGCACCGTCGCCTCCGTTATCTCAGAGCATGTCTTGACAAGCGCGTCGGCGTAGGATAAGGTACGGCCATCGCGCTTCCTTTTCCGCCAGCCGAGGCATCGATGGAGCAGAGCCTATTGCAGCTTGTCGTTGGGACATTTCCTCAGGCTCCATGTATCTCACCCGTACGGTAGAGTATCGGTTCCCTTGTCAGCGTTCGCATACCATTTGTGGAAATGGCGAACGACCGCGCGCGTTCTGTGTAGCACATCAAATTCCACATAGAGTTTATGTGAACGGCATCGTATGATACCTACCAGATACCAGGTATGCCATAGTGAGGCCGGTAAAGTACATGTACACGGGGGCATCATTCCTGGCCAGCTCCTGCGGGCGTCCTTCGGCAAACATCGTGTCGGTCGTCGAGCGTCACGGCCAAAATTCACATCGCCAGCATTGCTTGCCTTTCGCAGTGGCCACGAGGAGGCCCACGATAATAACGGCATCCTGTTGCCGGCATGTCCGACGGAGATGCCTCGGTAGTTACTTCACCTTATACTTTTTTCGTGCAGCACCTTGATCGTGGTATATTTCCATTGGTGAGGCACTCCCCCTTCCCTCTTTACAGAGACGATGATCTCGTAGACATTTCCCAAGGTTTCCGGGCCTCTTTCAACAGCCCGGAGTTTCAGGAAGAGATTCAGTCGTGAGGTCTTCAAGCCAATACACCCAGTGGCACGCCATTGTAGCGATACCTGGCCCATTTCGCGCCGTGACGAAACACCGTTTAGCGTCCTCCACAAGGAGCACATCTTGCCTTTGTTCGCCGTAGCCGAATTTAGGGTCGGCGATTTGGTATTTATTACTAGAATTTTCTGAAACCCTCTTTATCCACCTCTCCGGCATGACGCCATCGTCTCCCAGCAATTCTAACTACCTTCTTCTTGCTCTACGAGTACTGCAGATGAAACGTGATGTTTCCTTTCATATCCATCCCATTGAGATGCCTGCAGAAACCAAAGTGATCTTCTTCTTGAACACGTTCTTCTGATGGTTGGCGTGGGCTTTGAAGCACCCCTGCAAAGCTGCCGTCATCGCGCGTTGAGGTTTGTTGGCGGCTACATTGAATTTTTTTCGCAGGCCTCTCTTGGAACTTCCCCTTCATCTCCGCTTTTGCCTCAACGGTCGCACACCAACCCCTTGGTTCTGGTTTGTTCATAGTAGGCGGTGCTAGGTTCGTAGCGGCGGTAAGCTCTCTGCCACCGTCACAGCCATGTCGTCGACGCTAGTGTCGGGAGGAAGAGGAGTGAGTTTGGCGATACTCTACTGCTGGAAGTCTGGTGGGCAACCCGGGGCTCTCATCAACCGTTGTAGGTCGATGGCCCATCGTCCCCTTATTTCTCTCTTGTGGCAAGTCGGCGCAAACAGAGTATGTTTAAGACCGTTCTTGAGTGGGCTAAAGAGCCCCGCGCGAGAGAGACCAGGGCCCGGTAGAGAAAAGGGGGGTACTCCCCGTACCGTAGTCCTGGTCTGAAGCACACGATAACCTCCATCAATATCCCATGAATACGCCGATGTGTCCGAAGATGGAGAAAACACTATTGTTGTGAGCCTTCCCGAGTTGATACCTCTAGTAAAGAAATCGGTACTACCACGTATTTCAGTCACCGGGTTTTAAAACGTCAACGCTAAGGCAAAGCAACTATGAAGGAGTGCTGCGTAGCTATAAGACGTAAACCGTTGTGAAGGTACCTGGCAGTATGGACCTAGGGATCGACTACAGCTACGCAGGGGTACCTCTAGCTCTGCTCTGGTTACTCACACAAAGTGCTTGGGTGTTATAGCTTCTTATATGTGTTTCTTGTCTGCCGAGTGTCTTCTGACTGAAGGGGCGAGTAAATCATCATCCACGCCGGTAGTAACGCCTGCCAGGTATGATGAGGAGACATCTGCTCCAAATTTTAACGCCGCAACGGGGGAGGGGGGAAAAACATCCCACTACGAGCATTTAATGGCAAACCCTGAAGGACCGTACAGCGAGGCACATAATAAATAAGACGGGCACCAAATCGATCCGGAGAATTCTGAAAATGGATCGAAGATGCGGCGGTTCACAACCCACTCCGACACTTCTCACAGAAACCGGCTTAACGTGTGCGAAGGGGATTAGAAAACAAAAGTCCAGCGCCACCGCCAAATTTCTCCCCATAGAGGTGCACATGACCACCTCCCCTGTCTTCCCCATACGTTCGACAGCACCCCCAGGCTCAAGGCCAGATAGAAGTTTCGCCCGCGACCAGCGGGAACACCACCATCTCACAGCTGATCGCCTATAGCGTTCGTACGAGTTGGTGCGCGAACAACACGCCTTCACCGTCTCTCGCGTGGAGAGCTGAAATTGGGCGCCCTACGTTGCACTCAAACAAGTCCCTACCTACACCACCGGCGCCCGGGTGTGGATCTACAACACCACTGCTACCATTCGCCAAGGTGCAAAAAATCCTAGAGACAAAGCTACCGCTCAACTGGACCGGCCCCTTCAAGACTTAGCCGTCGGCCCCCACGCCCTCCAGCTCAATGCCGGATGGCTGTCCCCTGGCCGCCAAAGCGTTTTTTTGCTACCTCCTTAACAACTTGCCGGGCCCTGACGCCGACTGTCGTGTTTCAGTACCCCGCTGCAAACCCTGGCCAAACCACACGTTAACGACGACCGCAATACGTTTTTACCCACTACACCACCAAGCCCCCCCCCTCCCATGTCACCTTACGACTACGGCTATGCATGAAATGAGTACACCCCCCCTCCCATGTCACCGAAGACTACGTCTCCGTGCCCTTCAAGCGTTCGTAGGTTGACGAGATTTCTAGCCACCGGTCCGTACGAGGCCGGGTCAGACTCAAAAGGAAAGGTCTTCTACGGCCGTCCTGGAAACGCGAACCGGACCTCTCCCATCCACTCTCGCCAGTACTTTCTCCACAAATGGGCCGGCGCTCCTCTGCAACTCCGAGAGACGAACCGAGTGGGACACCGCATGTGCGTCAGTGTCGGTCAACAAAGAATCGCTCACGACAAGCGCCCCCGTTTTCTGTCTTTCGGCTACAGCTACCCTTCTAATCAAACTTGGAGTCACCGTCTCAGGGGCGCCACCCTGCCCCTCGGCGCTTACTTATGGTGCAACAGCCAAGATTGTCGTTGGCAGCTCGGAAAAACATCCGCGTACACTTGGAACTGGGCCGGTGGGACGCGCGGGCGATTCAGCCAACTCCACTCCGTCCTTGAAAAAAAGGGCACCCTCTCCCGATGTACCTTTGAGCGCCCGCACTCCAACCGCTCCCCCTAATATACCCACATCAGCGGAAATCGAGTTATAAACCCGGAGGCCGTACCTCTCGGGACGAAATTTCACACGCTGTGCCGACAATCAAATACTTGCCCATCTGTACTGTAGTCCGGGGAAGATATCTTGAAAAAGCCAACGAGATGGGCCCCTGCTCCGCAAAAACCCGATTGCATCAATTATTAAGCTCATACAGTGGGAAAAGTAATTGGTACCAGATTCATTATCGCGTATGTTCAGCAAAGCCAATAGAATGATTCACCTCTCCTATCGGAGTCACGTCTAGTACTTAATTTAGGTACCACCACGCTGGCGCTGTAAACAGCACTACGCACACGTGAGTGATACCGCGGGGCCTGTTCAGCAGACAAACCTGGATGTGGAATACGTCTTCTTGTCAATATCTTCACTATTTTGGACTATGAGAGGCCAGACGGAATGAAAACATGGACGATTACAGCGTCGGCCACCCGAAGCAGTATGACGCTGCTGGGTTAGGGGGTGATCTGTTCCATAATAACGAGGCGTACTACACGCACGCAGCATGTTTTTACTCGTCCTGCGGGTCGTTTGCCCTGCACGGTTAGTGAGACCGCCCTTCTCATTTTGGTTTGTGCTTGTAGCTTGGTCCCACACCTCTCCGGCGACAAAAAGGGGCGTTCTCGTTGCGTTGGTGGTGTTCATGTTTCTCGCGGGTTTTTAGCGCGTTGCTAGATCTCGCGACCAAGCGCCGTTCGTCTCGCCACCAGGGAAGCAATCGAGGGAGCGTAATAAAGGTTCTGCGGATGTGAAAATGAAGAAACACAAAACGGCGACTTGATTTGTCGGATCGACCTCCTTGCCCCCCCCACGCGCTTCCCCTGACCCCTCTCCTCCCCGTCAGGAGGGCACAGTACGCGCGTAGCCCCCGTGAACGCACCTCGACCTGTGTTCAGATAGCGCTGATATGTGAAGGGTGAATATGCTCCAAACAGCTTCTTCGCTTTTAGTTTAGGCTCTGAACTAGTGAAATACAGAGACTGCAACACACACCGATGTGAAGAAGATGGTGTTACATATCATGTGAAGAAAACATATTACATTTCTTTGATATGCTGGCCCGAAAATGGGTAGACGGGTGTAACCGGGAAAAAATGTGGAGTGTGCAGATTGGTTAACGCCGCACTGCTGAGTTTATGATCGTAGACCATTAATGTACGTCCAAGCGTTCTACACATACAAACCTGGTAAATACCTTCGTGAATACGTGATACAATGTGCAATTATCTCTGAAACTACAACTTTGCGACAATCCTCGTGCACTCGTAAGATA
>JBBMKB010074954.1:0-26677 GCA_037833945.1 Alaria marginata | reverse complement strand
CTTAATACTCCACAAAAAAAAAACACAACCAAACTGAGAACAGCGCTCGATTGCATCTCATCGAGGGCAATAACAATAATTATATTTTGTTTATCGTTTATATCCCTTTCGACTGTGCCCATGGTCTTCAACCTTTCCACCAATTTCGACGGACTCGGTTATCCCGAATAAACATAGTTCGACACCTGTTGAGAGGGCTGTCGGAAATATATAATTGACAGTAAACCCAATACGAGTCCCACCATGATTTAACCCGCCTCCGAGAACTGCCTTACTACTGTACCGCACCCCTTCACTCATTCCTCTCTCTCCGTCTTCAAACCACCACCTCAACCTCCTAGCACTTCATTTCTCCCCCGGGCCAACTTCCACTGCACACCCTGCACATCCTACGCCAAAACCCCGACACCATGCGCTTTTTCGCTCTCTCCGCCGTCATCTTCGCGTCCATCCTGGGCACTTCTTCTGGTGAGCAGTGACATAATTAACATCAATCAATGGCGTGTGCGTGTATTGCAAGGCCGTTTTTATCTCGTGGATGCAATAGCCGCTTTGGTCCGGGACTCGTTTCTGCCGGCCGGCTTTGAACTGGCCTCCCTCCCAGTCTGGTTATCAGCCTGCCGTCTTGTTGGAGCAGGCACTATTTTCTTTAGTTGCACTCATACATTTCGTTGGATACGGTAGCTAAAATGTCAGTACGGCAGTACGGCGCAAACCGCCTCGGTATGCCTACTACATCCTCGGCAATACCGGGCATATACGCGAAGCCTTACGTGAACGTCAGCCCGCCCTCGCAAAGCCCGCCATGTTTTTACCAGGCATTTCTCTATAGACTCATATATAAGTAAAAGTCCTTGAAAAACACTGAAAATACACTTGTTTGCTGTTGTTAACTACATGTTTCCGGTACATCTATCTCCGCCAAATAGTTGTCGAAACGGGCTTGAATGGTTCGACATCGTTACCAAATTTGGCAATAGATATTTCCTGGGTTGAAGGCCCATGGCAATGTGGTAGGATGCGACGTCGTTGATGGTCCAACGGAAGGGGGAACTATCCGATATCGGTTTTCTGTGATTTTGTTTTCGTACTGGGAATGTTTGTGAGTGCTCGCCATGCCGCACAGTGTGTCGAAACGAATAATATTCCAAGTGATATAGTCTTGTAGAGATTTCTCAACACTGATATCTTCTTCAGCGGGTCCGATTAGTAGCACGTATCGAGGCCGGGTGTCATGATTTTGTCCGCGACGCATATGTATGAACAGGCGTAGTGGTAGTACTGCACATATGATAGCGCACATCGGTTAAGTATTAGCATCCTTGTATGTAGTATAGAGAACAACCATACTGTGGCACACATCGTTTGCGTATTATAAAACATAATGCAATATAGAAGATAACCTCTAAGAATGCAGCACCCCAGACAAGTTAGGGTGTGTTGCTGGGAGAAGTGTGAAACGTGAATGCACGGTAGCCCCTATCGGAGAGATCGGATCCCTCTTGTTAATCGATGTCCTTCATGGCAAACGGGTCCCTGGTCTACATGGTCTGCATGGACTCTAGATCACATTGCCGTGTTAGAGCTGGAAGTTCTGAATGATCCAGCACACGTTTAGTTTGTTCAATCTGTACGATACAGAGCCCGCTCAACATACCATGACGACAGACATAGGATACATATTTGATCTATATCGTGTTTATGTCTGACGTGTGTATATCGCGAACGCAACTACTCTAGTGGGTGATATTACTCACCGGATGTAGGAATTATTTCACGATATGATAGCCGTTGTCCCCACGTCTAAATGGTTGCATGGTGGGTAAACTCTCCACGTAGAAACGCTTGCCGTCTTGAAATGTATTGTTTGTGTGGCGCAATCGATTGAGTCGACTCTAACTAACTGACGCGTTCTACCATAGAGGTAGCACCTTTTGGCGTTTTTACTTCCTGGATGACGGGCCCCCTTAACCCCAACTCGTCGGAATGTCATTCTATTTTTGCCCAATGGTTTTTTTGTATGGATGGGCCACGGGTTGGTTCATCGGATTGCACTTTCAGTTTGCTCAAAATCAGTTTTTGGGTGAGGCATAGAGCTCCTCAAGTGAGGAGCTTAAAACAAAACAATGCTGCACCTCTATCCTAGAATGCGTCAAATGTCTGACTGTCATTGTAGATCATCCGTTGTAGGTATATTCGATATAAAAGACGCGTGCCATCATAGAGGTGACAGGTTTTGGCCAAAGCCTTCGTGGCTGGCGCAGTACCTCGGCGGTAGAACTACTCAGAGTATCTTTCGTTTTGTACATAAGGCATGGAATTCGTGGTCGGGTTAACCAAATCTCAATTCTGAATCGTATGTGTCGCACCAAGTAGAAAGCTCCTGAAAGTCTAGAGGTACGTAGACGACAAGTTTCATGCTTACGGCACCATGAGTCACGGTATGTTGAAATGGCTTATGTCATTGGCAGTGGTGTTCGGAGCAGCTTATTGTATTTTGAAGCGGTCGTTCGATAACGATTACTCTTTTGATCATAAACCAATATGTCTGGGCTGCCCAATACAGTTCAGGCCAAACCGGATATTTCATAAACGTTCTTTAAAGTATATGCCTACAACCGCAAACGGGATTTGGTGCTTTGGACTAGTTGTAGTGTACCATATTTCTGCCTAACGCTGTTTTTCGGGTGGAGCATAATGCTCCTGAAGTTGGGCAGCCTCTGGAAGTTTACGTGCTACTATTGCCGCAGCACTCATTTTTCGCTTACTGTGTATTTCAAAAGGGGACGTGTTTCCCAGCAGCACTAACGGCAAGTAAAGTACCCAAAAAGAGGCCTAGTACCAATTGTGCATGGATGAACAGACGAAACGTAAACGTTACACCTTTTGTCCGCGCCTGCCCGTCGAACGCCGTAAACATCCTTCCCAGCCCTCGTCGATGCGGGAATGAGGACCACAGTAGACGTGTTCGGTTCCGGATACGACACGAGGACGTCTGGCAGCGGCTGCACGCCAGACGGCTGCATGCCCGAGAACACTCGGGACAACAGTCGCGATGCCAATTCTCGCTGGTCGTGTCAGGGGGATATCCTCGACGACGACAACAACGGGTGCTGGCTCGACTACTACTTTGACGAACCTCAGGACATCGTCCGGATGCGCATCGCCTTCCACAAGGGGGATGACAACACCCGGACGCTGGATGTGTACGAGGACGGAAACTACAACAGCACGATCACGTCCAGTGGCTCGACCCTGGGATACCAGAACTTCATGCTCGACACCGACGAAACGAACAGGATCAGGCTTCGCCTCGACGACAACGGTGACAACAGTGACGTGTGGCTTAGCATCACTGAGGTGTGTTTAAGGACCTTCTGGAAACGTGCCTGATGTATTTGTTTGGTTTCTTGATTTGAAGAACGCCGTTTCGCAAGTAGCGGCGGAGTTAGCAGACCCTTTCCGACTACCGGAGCATTTGCGTGTTCCGGTATCAATCAAATATTCTTGTAGCTTCTACGATATTTAATCCCGGTAAACGATCGCATTCAGAGTGTTCGTGAATTGATATTGTACCGATATCGACCAAGAATAATAGCACTGTATGCAATTTTCAGCCTCGACAACAACATTACGAAACGCTCGGCGCTTGTATAGGACACCATCCCCTCACTAAAACAAACTCACGAGTAAAACCCTGGCCGGGAAAATCAGCGACGTGCATGGCCGCCACAAGTTCACCTCCGAACTCCCTCGGAACCGTCTGCGTGATCGGTTATACATCAATAAAAACTCCATGAATGTGGCCCCACAACGGGTGACAATGTTTTTGAAACTCATTTTTTTAACATGCGGTACAAAGAGAGTACTCAAGACCCTAACAAGCCTAAGATTACGAGAGGGCAAGTGTGGCTGCTTCGATCGTGATCTTCGTAAAATTTCGGCCGCTTCATGCCCGAGTGCTAAACCTCTAACAAGAAAATAATGCTTGCATGCACTGTTTCGAAGCTTTACTTACGGCAGCTGCTGTGGCGCCTATATCATTGGCGGTTGGTCTTATACATATCCGAACCGAGCAATATTATGTGGCTCTCTTCGTGCTCATGATTGATGGTGCTTGGTGTGGCTTTCAGGAAATGATAAATCAAGTGCGTTTTGCCGGATTAATGCCGGATATGGTAGTTCACGAACCTCAACAAATCGGACAGGCTTCCGCACACTATACACGTTTATCTGACACGAGGGCACGTTGAATTCGAACGCGCCGGGCGGCTATATGATCGACATGATGCTCGATGCTGTCACTTCCTCGTGGCCTTTTAAACTGTTTTTAATACTGCGTCGCTGTTGCACTTCATGTGTTTTGTCGTGTTGTCCATCGAGCTAAAGTCTGGAAACTACACCGATATCTTCGTGCAATGTTTCTTGTCGATCGGAACTGAGTTCGACCATATAGGCATGTTGTTCCATCTCTAGTTGATACGTACCGCAGGCTGACTGTTTAGCGCAAACCACAGCTTCCGCCCCCCCCTGGATTACTCCTGTATAGAACAATCATTCGCTAGAATAATCTCACGTCAGGGGCGCAGCAGACGTGTTTGGGCCGCTTACAGCAGGAGCTCCATATCTCACCCAAAACAACCCTTGAAAGAACCCCATTCGCGCATCCCAACTAACATCCCTCTATGATATTCCGACGGGTGAACAAGGATCCGAGTCCCTGACACCCCACTACCACCAGAGCTCAGAATGAAAAACCAACCGGACCGTTGTGATCCCAGTAAACAGTAGGATAAACAAACAAAATGATGCCCCCCCCCATCCCCCCCCCACAACGAACATAAAATAGGGGGGGTCTCTGAAACCAAGTTTAAAAAAGGGACAAAAAACGAAAAACAAATGGTTTTCGCTTATTTCGTCCTGTGATCACAGCGCTCCGGTTGTTTTCCTTTCTGACTTTCCCAGGAGTGTGGTGTCGTTTTCTCTTTTTAAAAATCATACCCCTGGATAGTCCTGAAACAAACAGACTTGTAATAAAATCATATTAACCGGTAGTTCCTCACGTGAGGAGCTCAATCCATCTGAATCGTTTATCGCAAAAGATCCAACACCCACCATGGAACGACTCTGTGGGGGTCTATAACAGTGTTACCGACGATGTGAACCAATCCGACGTGTTGTCTGCGATGCCCTCACACCCCTTGTCCGAAATCGCAGGTAGGTCAAGTTCATAGTGGACTAGTGTTGCCGTCATTGGCCATGATGGTCTCGGTCTAGAGTCACTCAAGCAGGGAAACAGCTGCAGCATGCTTGGCTCCTGGACCGTTCCCAATACATGCGTAGACGAAGTATAGTCTACACTGCGGGAGAGATCACAAACACAATCGCGGTCGTCCGTTTGTCGGGAAGGGGCTGGGGTATAGGTTGAACATTTTGTTCGCGTTTGTGTGAAATATCCGGCAATTTACCCAGAGGTTGTCGGGCTGCCTACTGCCAATATTTTCGGCTTGGACTGGATGCAGCCGAATAGCACGGCCACTACGATGGGATATCGTATGGTATGATAAACTTGTGTACATTGATGTATGACATTGATTCTAGACTAAATGTAATGCTGATGTTGGTTGTTCGTTTCTATTTTGAGCTTATGGTGATGATTGCGTCGATTTTGGCGGAAAGCATTCGAAAAATTGCGATACTTTCCCCAGTGAGCCCACGCGAGTCCATACTCTCCCCTGCACAGATGATAGAAGTGCCTTCCCAGTAGTCGCGTACGGGATGAGCCAGACAACCCCGATCTTGGGGTGTTTCTAGTAGATGTACTTGTGAAATAGGCAAGGGTGGATGGTTATATTTGTATATTTCGGCAGAGCGTTCATGTGAGATATGCCAGGCTTTGCGATCAATTATCGTCAACGACCGTTGTGACGGCATATCGAATCGTAAGCTGTTGGTACTCTACCAGTCAAGCGTAGGCCTTGTCCTGCCAATGTTGTTTATAATCGGTTTCTAGATAAAGGGTCGTATCCACCTGGCCGCAGAATACCGCCCTGGGAACAGTTTCATTTGCGATTCGAGCTTGTCACCTGGTGTATGTGTGTGTCGCGGTGGGGTATGTGATTGTAGGTCAGCGAAACGGATCTCCTTTCCGACGTTAGACAATGCAGCGTTCAGCGTTGAGTCATAGACTCGCTCATAGAATTCTTGCGTGGTTCGGTGGCACTCCGGTCAACATAATTAATGCTAGACTGGTACACCGATCTTATGTGAAGTTGTCCGTGGTACACAAGTTAAATACATCAGCTGAAATATATTCGCTCGTCAGCCTGGCCAAATGTGTCAAATCGCTCCTGTCCAAGTTTGACTACAGAATGTGGTCAACGAAGTGCGGGGTATGTACTTGTCGCGACTTGCTACGGTAGGGGGGTCCCCTTTCGCGCTTATGTTAGGAATGGCTAAGGGTCACTCTCACGAGTGGCCCCCTCTTTCTGCGCAGATTTAAGATTTTGCCGTGTTTTTGTAATCGATATGTCACCGACCACCGACATGGAGTGCTTAGCTACACAGCGCCGAAAACTTAGCTTATCATTTTGTGTCAGTGACGTACAGAGTCACTTCGGCGAGTGGCCCTAACCCGATCGCGCATAGGAGTGTATCGCTCCTACCGTAGCAATGGCCTCGCCAAGGAATATTCATGCACACCACCCGATGCGAGCTTACGGACACTTCCTTTTTCGTTTAAGGAACCCGCAGTAAAAACGTAAAAATATCGACCAAGGCTGGGGTAGAGAGATCACTGTTTCGGCTAATACTTCCAGCGGCGTAGAGCCACTCGTCTTAGTGGCTGCCCTATTTCTTTGCATTCTTCATTTATTTTTGTGCGTTTTGGGTTGCGATATCCATTGCCACCGTGGCGGTGTTTAGTCACGACGCGCCAACTAAAACATATATGTTATTTTATAGGCCGTTTTGAAGCGAGTACTAGAGCCCGTGGCACGTTTTGTCTAAGCTGGGGGCTAAAAATAGGGGTGACCCCCCTACTTTGTTTAGGCCTGGTCTGTGGTCGATCTGAAAAGTTCGTTTATGTTCCATACAGGCACGTCCTAGAATGACTGAAGGCCGGTTAGTTACTTCATAGGCCTCACAAGCCTACCACAAAAGCAAAATTCCACAACACAATATGAATGAGACGATGCCCCACTGTACATTACCGTTACCCTTCATGGACACGCAACCGGGACTTAGTGCAGACAAACCAAAACGCATCACAAGCAGCAACATTTCCAATCGCGCGTTTTTTTAGAATGATGGCTCTTGATTGCGCTGAATGGAGCGCCCCCCGCGGAAGAAAACATTGAAATATATGACATGCATCTGGATTTCAGATGCACCACGAGATTTCTAGTCGTATCTGAGGTTCTAGGTGTGTAATCGATCCTCGCGTTTTTAAGGCCCGGGCACTTCACACCCAGAGCGTACCCGGACTGAACAGTCATGCTATGCCCGAAGGCCCTGCCTTGAAATTTGCCGTTCTTAATGTTTTTTGTTTTAGATATCTTAGCACACGCGATCGTGTATCGGCTTTAGCGTAGGTATTTTATCGAAGTCGGCTGTTGGGAAACGTACAGTGGTGCCAAACATAAAAATTCCTCAGAGATTTATGAAACTACCCTTAACGTAGCGCGCACCCATCTGAATTAAATCAAGGGCAAGCAACCACACTTGTTTCAATACCGTAGTTGTTGCTGTGTCGCGACGACAAGGAGCTGATCGTCGACAGAGTCCAGTTGTTTTTATGGGAACTTGTTTTATGTCCACAACAGTTTTGACTCGTTCTCCTGGTATAGGTTCGTGGACGTCTGCTTTTCCACGTGGTGGTAATGCCGTCCTTGTGCGTTGGCGTTGGTGAAAGATGCACATCGAGGCTCTGTCCGTGCGAGAGATGATACCACAGTTACGACGGGATTGTGAGGAGACACATTCTACAACAGAGGTTCATCACTTGTTTTCTTAAGCTCCTCCGTTGAGGAGGTCTATACCCTCGCCGAAAAAAGAATTTTGACCAGACTGAGAGTGCAATCCGACGAACAAACCCGTGGCCCATAAAGAAACAAGAAACATTGTGGAAAAATAGAATGATATTTTTTGCAATAGACATCATAAGAATGACATTTTTTGCAATTTTGGGTTGAGGAGCCCCGTCATCCTGAAAAAAATGAACATAAAAAATGCTACCTCCATCGCAGAACGTGTCAGGAACACGTGTGGTTCCAGATCAAAGGAATTCGATTAAACACACTTGGTACGGGGCCAAACTGAGTCATCCCACGGTAGAGGTACAGCAATACGTCCCTGAGCTCCTGACATAAGGAGCTCAGTATCTCCCCCGAAACATGACTTCATATATTTTCGCTCGCGCAACCCCATTAACATTCCTATCCGGTAGTTCTAAACGAAATGAAATGCACTCGAAAATGATCATAGCAACCGGTAGTTCCTAACCCCGGTAGCTCAACTGATCAGGAACGTTTTACACCAAGAAGTGCTCCCCCTGCCGTGGGATGGCTCCACTGTGGAATCGAAGAAGGGAGAACACACCTCGTGAATTACAAGAGTCTTGTCAACGTGAGCGACATTTATTGCCTCACCATCTGGGGGGGTTGCACACACTACCGTTAGAGGTACTCTACACGCTGCCGCACTCGAGGAGTGCCTCTCTTACATTTACTAGTATGTCAAAGCTTTGGTGGCAAGTTCACTTCATCCGGCTGTCGTCTGCGCCACGGCGAGGACAAGGATAGCTACTGACAGCGGTACACTTAGTGTCGCAATACTGACAAGTTGAGACCCCAGCTATGGTCGGTTAAACACCCGTACTACCATGCGCTAGTCCTGAGCCACATTCAATATCAAATCATCATGATAATATGTAGTTCCTCACTTAAGCAGCTCAACCGGTCTGACACGTTTAGCCGTAAAAAAAGGAAACCCTGCCGTGCGATGAGTCTGCAAAGGTTAGGCTAGTCGGCACGGGGGTCTTGGCACCTCACACAGACCGAGGCACATGAAACGGAAAGCCACTAACGCAAGTCGGCAGTCGAAAATCAAGCTCATTCAAATGAGCCGCCTGCCGTGGCATTGCCTTTGAAACAAGCCTTGAAAGTTGCAATATATATCCATTTCGCAAAGACGAGCCACTGAAAAAGGTAGCCTTGCTCGCTGCGCACTTGTCAAAACTAACAACCCAAAGACTTCTTCTCGTGATTGTGACTCATCCCACGGTACTGGTAAGGCAATCAGTTTCTGAGCTCCTGACATAAGGAACTCAATATCTCCTCCGAAACATGATTTTCATAAATGTCGTCCGCGCAACCCGATCAACATTTCTTTACGCTAGTCCCAAACTACCTCGTAAAATGATCAAACCAAACGGTATTTCTTTTTATCAGGAGCTCAACCAGTCAGGAGCGGCTGTCCCCAAAAAGTGCAACCCCTACCGTGGGATGCCTCGCATAGTAATGGTACGCATACGTGTTCGCGGGTTTCGGATATCGTACTTCAACGAACCCCCAACTGATGGAAGAGTGTCGGAATCGAAACGATGTACGTGGAAAACATGGTGTGTGCTATGACGGTACTGTAGTGGTAATAACAGTACAGTTTTGCCAGATATTCAGCAAATACCGAGGAACTACCCTGTTGTACCGTTAGGGTTTCGTTTGTGAGTTACGATAAGGAGTCAACACCCAGTAGCGGTTGCACTTGTTTGGGTAAAGAACGTTCCTGACCGGTTCAGACACTGAAGTGAAGAACTACCGGTTGGTATGTGTTTATTTTACGAGTGCGTTTCTTTTATGGCTATCGGACACACAAATGTTTATCGGGTCGGGCGAACGAAACATTCTAAAGTAATTGTTCTGGTGAGATATTGACTTCTTCATGTCAGGAGCTCAGAATCTCATTGCTCCACTCCTACCGTTGTATAGCTCAAAGCTTTTCCACAGGATTAGACCAGCGAGTGGTCCGATCGAGGTAGTACATTGTGGCTACACTGTTTAGAATCGACCACGCACCTTAACTACGGAATGTCCAGATTTTCTATATCATTTGTGTTTTCCGATATTTATCGAAATGTATCTGCAGTGGTTCTCCTTCGAGAAGGCACTCTTGTGTTTTGAATTGACCGTATTAATGACCATAGCGCGGGTGACAGCCAGTGCCGTGTGGGGCATCTCACGGATGAGGTCTAGCGGGTGTTTCTGGGCGCCTAATGTAAGGAGCTCGATATCTCACCCGAAACACGACTTCGAAAACGTTCGTTCGCCCAACCCGACCACCGTTGCATGCGCTAGTGCTAAAAACTAAACACATCTAAACTAATCATACCAACTGGTAGTTTCTTTCTTGAGGAGCTCAACCGATCGGGAACGTTTGGGCAAAAAAGTGCAACCCCTACCGTGGGATGACTCCGGTCTTCTCCTCAGCTGTTGAACGAGATACGCAGTGGCCGTGTTGATTCGTTCGGTGCTAACCGACCCAACGGTACTCGTGTGCGACTGAACGGATTTTTCCCATAGACCTCTTCCGTAAAACACATTTTTTAGATCAATAACCTAGTTGTCTGCCGCGTGGACCGGTTAAAACTGCTATGACCATATTTTGACGCCCCTTCGCTATGAGCGAAGGCCGGTACGCATGTGTTTAGTTGGAGTTTGCCGTCCTAGTCTCTATTCGTACTTCTGGCTTGAAAACAGGAAATCAGTAGCTGGAAGAAAATATTCCGTTCCTGTGAGTCCTCCAAGCAGCTTCCAACGTGAAAGAGTTCATTTATATCCATGAAATGTTTTCCCCAACTCAACAAATGGTCATCCCCCCGGTGCGTGGCAGAGTAGCTGAGTGGGCAACGACATACATGGAGGTTGCGAGTCTTTTAGTAATGTTCGTTGTAAAAGGAGCGTTGCACGAAGACATATTCCTGTGCTGATTTCGTGCTTGGTAATGTGAAGAATACGAGCTCGACGAAGACTAGGCGCGTATTGTAGTGGAAAATCGGATATGTTGTCCGCCAGCCTCCATCCCTGTTTGGCGCGGAAAGCGTAAAAACAGTCTCCTCTCTTGCATATTCATTATGCGTTTAGGCGTTAATGTGATGCCTTCGTGTGTCACGGTTGATCGCCAGTGTGGAAGGCATCCCCTCCGCACTTCAAGCAAGTTGTGACGTTGTCTTAAACTCCTCGGATGTGTGAGACAAACTCAGCGAGACGCGCGTTGCTCGGTGCAAATTAACCTGTAAGCCAAAGGGAAAGGCTCCTGGCCTGAATTAGCGACCTGTGCCTAGGCTATGTTATCTCCATGAGCGTTCCGCAGGGTGTTGCGAATAAGAAGAACAAGAGCAAGAGGAAGATGCCGGGAGAGTTGAAACGGCGAGATACGGTTTTATTGAAATGTTACGGTCTTTCGAATCGCGTTGTCCGCGTTTGAAGGCCCATACTGCCGACCCGCCGTTGGAAATGCTTCTCGAGTGCTCCCCCTTATGGGCATCGTTGTGACGACAATGATACTTATCGCGGGCGTATAATCAGTGACATGATTGGAGAGTTGACCAGATCAAAGTTGAACTTGGCCATATGTGCTGTAGTCGTGTTGCTGAAAATAGTAAGCTTGACGTGGTGGCCTCATCGAGGGTCGTCCGAATTTTGTACTTCTCCACCACAGCCTCAAGGCGCTGCAGAGGTCTCAACGCATAACACAGGGTAGTAACCGCGCAGAGTGAGGTTGTTTTACATCGCATAACGATGGCTTAAGCAGAGAGGGTGCGGACTAACCCACCTGGGTATGTTCCACACAACCAACAATATGATTTTCATGAAATATACAGCAGTAGCTCAACAAAAAGCCAGTATGTCGAGTATATAAGGGAACTCAAGTCTGCTGATACTGCCAACGAGTGCATTCGGTATTGGAGGTACCTGTGGCAGAGTGGTCGTATTCTCGTTCGACTGTCATATTTGAAGTAGCCCTAAGACGTCAGTAATCGAACGTCATCGAAAGTGACAGGTATACTTTCCTACGGAAATTGCACTCGACGCGCAGGGTTCACGACCTTACTATTTAATTACATAAACGTTTGTTGTTTTTTGCTTTAGGTATTGTCTTAACTTCGGCCTTGCGTTCCATCCAAACGAAATACATCTGCGTGAGACCGCGCCCTATGATCTGGCACCACCTCTCCTCTTCTTTTCTCCAGCATAGCAGCGAAAATACACGTACCTATAACTCGGATCATTAGTGCAGTATAGCCAGAGCTGAGGTGGTCATACCCAGAACCCTAAAAGTGGTCCAGGCGCCCATCTCTCTTGTTCCATGAACTACAGCAGTATAGCGACACCCCAATGTCTCCTCAACACGATACGATACGCTCATACTGAGTAAAACCTATTACAGTTTCCTCTTAGTATAGTTTGCATTGCCCTTTCTTGGCGCGCCTCGGACCATCATAAAGAGGAAAGCTTTAGATGTTCAGCGCTCGACGGGGCCTGACGAGCTATTGCCGGGAGGAACTCGACATATGTATCTGGACCGATCAAGCGGCAACTGACTTCACAATCCAAAATATCATCGAAACGTGGAACTATTCTAGCGCGCGACACGACGTGCCGCCTCCCCATCTGCAGATATCGGTGGGGCAAGCCGTTTCGTGGAGCTAACACGGAAGTAGTAAATATATCTCGCCTAAGTCACGATGTCGACTCCAAATCGTGTTACTACGTAGACACCGACGTCAGTGACATGCTATCTAGGGACACGCTTCGCCCTACCGCTGTTCAGAGGAAGCTAAACCTCAAGGTTTGGCAAGTACCTTGATTACGGTTAGTATATACCGTCCACCCGACCGTCAATGAGGTATGCAGCCTAAAATACCAGCGCCTGTGACCACCCTAACGCTCCGCCCAAAACAAGTACTACGCCCTCAATGACGTTTCCGGCCTTACTGCCGTATACATGGGAAGTCGAACCCGTCTTTGGTGTTAGCCGGCTGCGATTCCCTCGAGACAATATTTCGAAGAAGGAGCAAAACACATCGCCCGCGTGCACGTGCTGGCGAGGTTCAGTATGTTGCTCCACTGTTGCCCATCTGAACGCCTGTGCATACCGACTTGCAGACCTCGCAAAATTACTTACATGTATATATAAACTATACCCAAGAGCATTGCAGCCACAACGATCGATCATCAGCCGGTGTACGCGGCTCTAAATACCACCCTTCGAAGTGTGCAAGCCCTTGTAATAATTCAACCATGTAGGCCTGAAAAGCATTTTTGCTTGACAATCCCCCTCTCAAGTGTAAAATAATGCTAACCGGAAGGTGCTCATTAGGGCAAACTATTTATCCAAAATATATACAATAAAATATACATATTCGTATATACCGTTTACACAACCAGATTGGTTATGATCCGGACGCATCGGGTGTGACGAACAACGCCGAGGATGACGGCAGAACGACGTTTCTGCGAAAGCAGTCTCGACAACTCGCCCGAAGACCATAACCCACACCTAGCTCATACACCACTATTCGTTGTCGAGTGATTCAAAGTTACTCGCGAGAGGACCTACCCCCATGTACTTCTGCGCGTCTGTTCCGCGATGTGCGACGCAGCCGCCGCCTTGGAGGCATTAGTTTACCAACTCACGAATATGAGTTTCATTGTGGAAGTGGCCTTAATGCGGTACTACTGTATAGCGAAAATGAGACTACCCCCCCCAACTAACATACGTAGCTTTGCTATCGCCTTGGAACCGATACGCCAATCGACACACGCCTACACACGATCTCCTTAACCCCTTCCAGTGTGCCCAGAGAGGTGGAGAGCGCTTCAGGCAGGCAGGCGTCTTGAAGTCATCTTCCAGGTAGAGGACTTCCAGTCCCGGACGGGTGGCGTTGGCAACATTAGTCCACCATGAATTTAACCTGGCAGTCGAAACGAGCAGTGTGCGAGAGAAACTCGTATTATATAACCTTCATGATAATCTGACGGTCGAATATTTTCGCGCAAATATTAAGAGGGGTAAGGGCCGTGGTGAATATACTAATGAGGGGCGAGTTAAATTTGCCTTATATCTTCGATTGTTCAGGGATGTGGGGAACATACCGCGTTAAATAACCTTGCTGGGTACAACAACCTGCGCACGACTGTTCAACCCCGAGGTGATAAACTTGAACCCGCAGCAAGCGCGGGGGGACAGGTGGAGGGTGTTTTGTTGCTGTCGATGATCCACGCAACGGTATGACTGAATGTAATGCTTCCAAGATCATTCACTTGATGAGTGAATGCATGAACTCAGCCCAAATTTGGCCTTCTATGTTGGACAACAATGAAAACACAACCGGGTAGAAAGTCCGAAGGCCTCGTAGGTACAAACCAAATAACACCCTTTTCCATTATATAGGCGTTCCTATGTAGAATGATGCTGGTGTGAGTCGTCAGTTTTGGGGGTCCCGATGGGTTCTACGATAAACGTAGCACTTTTTGGCGTTTTTACTTTCTGGATGACGGGGCTCCTTAACCCAGAATCGTCAGAATGTCATTCCATTTTCCCACTAGATACCTTTTTTGTTTAGGTTGGCCACAGGTTTGTTCATTGGATTCCACTTTCAGTTTGCTCAAACTCAAAGAGTCTTTCGTTGAGGGTATATGGCTCTTCAAGCGAGAAGCTTCATAAAAGACATGCTGCACCTCTATCGTAGAATGCATCTTACGATGAGATGGTATGGAAGAGCTACACCTGTTGCAGCGCCCGTTACGTCATGGTTTCGAGTTAGCGTGTTTCGCAGTGGCAGCGGTACAAGCGGCATACGATTCGTTACAAACATTTGGGCGCGTCACGACGTATGAACATACTGGTTTAAGGTCACCGGGTACGATACGATTAAAATGAACCCTATCCCTAACTCTGACCTGAAAAAAAAATGTTTGGGGGGGTAGTCCTGTTCGTACCGCAAACAGGGACTCTCGGAATTAGGGATTCTAGTCCTATGGTCTAAGTCGTAAGGTATACACTGATCATAAATCCGCGTGTATACCTATCTAGCCAGAGGCTAGAGGCGACACCATGGATAGTGGACTGATACTGCGTGACGGTGGGTCGCTCTGGGTCGTATACCTGGTACCGACTGTTTACATATAATATATACGACGATATACCTATAAAATTATGCATCTCCCTTTGATAGCAGGTGAATCATATTTTGTTGTATTCATGGCCGGGCACCAGGTACTTGGTACTGCATATACATAAATATCATACAACTCCGTATATATCAATAATGTACTTCTCGATCCATCCATTATCCCAGGTATCAGGTACCAGGTATCTGGTAACAGGGTAAGCGTCGGTCGTAACATATAGCATCGTTGAAGTTGAGGTATTTACTGTCAATATGTCTGCAGTGCACGCGTCTATCTACCATTTAAAATGCACGGTACGGCAAGGATCACACTGCTGTCGGGTAAATGTAGCGGGAAACGTGGAGTACTGTAGCGCACACCACAGCGGTATGCCGCTTCTTCGAAGTGAGCGTTAGAGCTAGGGACGGACGTAAAATGTTCGCGCCATACTGTACTCCATTTTCCTGAAATTGACGACGGCCGTCTTACGCGTCCTACGATAGAGGTGTTACCACCACTACTACCACGCATTAGTGTGGTCTTTGGCCAATTTTTGTTGTGAATGACGGGGCTACTTCAAACCAAAATGGTCGGGAATATCATTATTCGCTTGCATTATATAGGTGTGGTAGACTTAAGCCATGGGTTTCGTCCTCGGGTTGGATAACTCCAATTCCGACGGGTGCTACGATAGAGGTAGCACTTTTTGGCTTTTTTTGTTTGCCAATGACGGGGCCTTTGATCCGAAATGATTATCGTAAGAAGGTCGTTCTTTTTTGGTTGAATTGGTGTGGTGTATACCTAGATCACGGCTTTGTTCGTCGCGCTGAGCTTTTTGTTTGCTCAAAATCGGTTCGTGGGCAAAGGTATAGAGCTCCTCAAGTGAGGATCCTCAGAAAAAAACGGGCGCATGTCTATCGTAGCATGTGTCTTCCTCGTGATCAGGTTTACGGGTAGGGAATAGAGATTCTCATGCGAGAAGCTCCAGAAATCAATGGGTGCACCTCTACCGTGTCCAGTATGGTCTTGACGATGTTGGGTTCTCTGAACACCGTACCACGCATGGCGACAAAACACAACAACGAGTTGCATGCGAACGTGTTAACGTCCTACGACCAGGGAACAAAGGCAAGGCATAGTACTGCACAGGACATATCATACCCGGCAAAAGACGAGGTAAAAAGACCGTCAGACTGAAATTTTCAGGAAGGAATATAAGAAATTTGGGAGTCGTGATGCTCAAGTTAGTGTAGAACGCATCGTTTCTCAGATAAGAAATCCAGCCTGAGCCAGAAATCCAGTTTACTATTTGGGATCCTGTACCGTACGATTGAGGCCCCTCGCTCCAGCATCTTATACCCTATCCACAACTGTTTTGGATTAGAAACCCGAGAATTCCTGGATGAACGGAATATGTTTCAACGCCATAAGAAACGAACATTTTTCACAAAACAAACGAGCCGAGCTGTTCGATATGATGATCGCGTAGACGCTTATTACGAAAGAGATACTATAAATATTAGTGTAGAGCTTTTCTTCTTGTATGTTTTTTGAATGGCGGGACTCCTTAACCCAAAATCCTCGGATTGAACTCACTCTTGTTTTGAAATGTTTTTTTTGGCGTACATACCTGGGTCAGATGTCTGTTCATCAGGTTGTACGTTTGAGTTTACCCATAGACAGTTTTTGTGAGAGGTATAGAGAACTTCAAGTGAGGAGCTTCATAAAACAAATTGTACCACTATATAATACCTGGTACTGATCAAGGTGGCATGCGTTTCTTGCATATCACTACTACAGTGCTCCGCGCACAAAATATGAAAATCGTGTACACGTGGTTCTGGTTATCAAGAAACATATTTGAAGTGAAACAGGGCCGTTTGCTATCTTTACCGAAAACTGCCTTCCTTCCAAGGGTACAGCAAAAAGCAAAAAAGGAACTAAAACAATAGTCTAGACACGAACGAAAATTTTCGTTTTTACTCAGGGCCAAGTTTGGCCCAAACTACGTGCGATCTGTTACCTTGGTTCTTTCAGTGTGCAACCATCCACATAAACCACAAAAATAATCTCCTGTTTACATTAATCTAGATCCCGTTGACATTGGTAGTTAGTTGACTATAGTCTACTGTGGTATAGGTTAAGCATATAAACAACGTCGAACTGCGCGATCACATTTAGTCGCACTATACAACATGTAAATCCGCTGCTTCTCTAAGCTGCGTTATCAAGCTACGGTAACACAGGGCATACATACATATGCTGTGCTTGGTTGCTATATGTGTTAAGAGCTTGGCAAAAGCACACCATATGCTTACATCCGCTGCTTACCATTGCCTTGGTTATCGTATTCGGGGATGAACACATCACATGTATACGGCAAACCCAAAACATCCTTCCTCGTGGAACCAAGCTTTCATATTAAGGCGTGTCAAGCATATCCACCCCTCTTGTGTTTGAAAATCTACTGCATTGACTACCCCATTTGGGCACAAACACAACATACACATCAGCTACTCCGACCACACCTCCAGAAGGCTAAGCCAGAAGTCCGGGTGGGCGCTGTAGTGGTCGAGGCCAAGCCTGATCTTGTGGGTGTTGGAGGTGTAGAGGGGGAAGTTTTGGTAACCGGTGGTGTACCCGTTGGACTCGATGGTGCCGTAGTAGTTGTCATCGATCCACATGTCCAGCGTCGTGACCCGCTCATCCCCCTTGTGGAAGGCGATGCGCATCCTAACGATGTCCGTGGGATCGTAAAAGTTGAATTCGATCCAGCACCCGTCGTTGTTGGAGCCGAGAATGTCTCCCTTGCACGACCAGCGATTGTTGGTGTTGCGGCTGTTGTCCCGGGCGTTGGCGGGTACGCAGCCGTCGGGGGAGCAACCGTTAGAGTTCGTCCTGTCGTCGTAGCCAGCGGCTTCAGTAGTTACGGTTGTCCTGAACCGCGCGTCGACGAGAGCTGCACGGGTTGGGCGGGGCGTTCCAAGTGCAGGCACGAGTCAGGGGTGAGATGCACTTAGTGAACTCTTGCTGAACGTTTTACCGCGTTTGGTTAACCGGATGTTATGCAGATTACATGGGAAGTATCCATCGAGCCGGGTTGACGGTTACCGCCGACTCCACCTATGATCGTAGCTGTCAAGTGTGTAGCCGTTATACCAGCACGGCGTTTATATCGGGTATTTGGAGCCTGCCTTGAGACTACGGGCAAGCTGTCTGGTCGAGTTGGATGAATGTAACTAAACACCAAGATGAAGATGAAGAAGGAGACGCACACCACCACCGACAAAATCCTATTCATAGCAAGAACAACAGCGTGAAGCAAACTGAAACCAACAGCGTTATATATGTTATATATAGGCAGATAAAGGCGACATGCTGCGATAGTAGAATAGACATCGTTTATTCCCCAGCAGACTCGAGATGGAATTCGCAGTTGGCAGGAAGTCAAGCGACGGTGTTCGGGGGGATATTATCTCCACATTTGAATTAATATACTGTACCTGGTATATACGCATGTTGACGTCAGCCCATAGCCATAAACATAGGAACAGAAAACCTAACTACAAGCACATTCAACATGTTTGATTTTCTCTGGTATCGCTTGCTGTCCGTTTGATGTGAAAAAATAAATATTTCCACACCTCCTACTGCTTTGGGTGCTCATATAAAGTCATGCACACCTACTTCATACCAGGTATATAAGAGTACCAAAGGTGTACGGATATGCCGGGTACCCTGATCCCACCCTGTTATACCTTGCCGGCTAGGTTAGAGCTTAGGCTGCTGGACCTGGTACCAGGTATATCGGCATGCTCTTGGAAGCATACATATCAAGGTAGTCGTGCATTACTCTATCGTGCGTGTGTATTCATATACTTGGGTTTTATATGGGAATGCTTCTACTCACTCACGCTTCTACTCACTCACACTGTAAGTCGGATGTTAAAATAAAGCATCCTGGTATGCAAAAGCATGCCAAAAACACGATCGGCCATGAGTTCGACAGAGTTGCCATACCAACATTTGTTTGTGCGCTGCATGTTATGCGTTTGCCTTACCACCCACGGTTTTTACCAGCGACCCGAGATATGTCTCCGTAAGTGAATAAATCAAGCAGGGCTCCACTACATACCATCACAAATACCCCCGGAAACACCTCCTTCGCAATGTGTTTGTCTCACTCACAACCCAAACTAAATTGTTAGAGGAAAATTGGTGCTGTTACTGACGCCCTTGAGTTGAGCTCGCTAAACACGACGGCGTCACACGTTGCACGACCGGAAGACCCGGAGAACGTTCCCGGGGACATGGGAGTAGCCGGATTCCGTCTAGTGTCGACAGACGACTCCTCTCAGGCACAGGTGGCCAGTTGAGCTACCTGGTAGTTACCTGAAGGCACTATGGTAGTCCTGGCGACAGTGGTTTGTTACGGTTGAGTGGGATGATCGGCCTCAAGTAGACATTTTATGCGTGTGTGTCTTCTATACATGGAACGTAGTGTTTCACCCGTCTATACCTGGTACTGTAATATATAGCGAGTCCACCAGGGTGTATTTACACTTGTCTTATGTCATATGTGCTTCCATGTTTGTGGTAAACGTTGCCACTTGGCTCGTCGCTCTCTAGGAGGCATCCGCACGGACACTGTGGTCGTGCGATGATACGTGTAGATGGGCGGACATGTCAGTGTTTTGTCAAGAGCACATCATGCACTGTTTAACGCAGAAATATTAGACAACAGTATTCCAGCAATGTTTGGTAACCCCCCGCTTGTCCGACTGGGTTCGGTCAACCGAAGCTACCACTGCCGTAGCATGTTTCAGACTGACCGCTTTGGGTTGACGGCAAACTTCCCTTTCAACGGGAACACCCCAGTATACCACGAATAGTCGCACCTGATGAGAGCATCCCCTTGTTTTGGACGGCTGTCAATTCAAACGACGCGCCGGTTATTAAGGAAACATATCTACTTCCATCAAGACAAGACTATGTGTTGAACGCCGGTAACTATCCTCGAAGCGGTAACCGTGCAAGCAACGAGAAACTAATCACGAGCTGTGAAAAAAACACCAATTGAATAGGGATATTACGAAGTGTACAGTAGATAGCTTCTTAAGGGACTCATAAGGGGAAGTGGAAAATAAAGAACCTCACAATCCTGCGCACCGTCATTTATTTATCATTGTGAACGACCTCATATCTTACAGCGGAAGGAATATTTTACAACGAACCCCAGCAAGGTCCCTTCAAACGGGGCAATACACCGTCTCCTGCTTCTAATACACCACCCAAAATAAACGACTTGTAAGTTCCCCAAATTGGCAGACTTGCCAAAACGGATAAGGGACGTCTATATATATAACCCTTCGACCAGGGCGCACTTGGGTGCCTTAAACCGGGCTACCTGCTGTATTTATCTATGAATATGCCTGTGTGTGCGTTCTTCACATTACACTGGTATTTCCATCCATCTACATCGAGCACATTTTTTGTGACCACAGAACTTGTATCTCTCTAGGATGGAAGAATCGACACGCACTAGTTGTGCTGGATGTCGACGGGTAGAAAGAACGGTTTAATGTAAGGAACACACACACGAACACACACACACATCGAGCACAACCAGAGTCTGCCGTGCCGATGGCTCCAAGGGAGACATGCTCTGCGGTCACAAACTACAGAGATACACATTGCTGAAACAGCTGGGTGATTTGGTCATGCACTGCCAACCGCGACGGGATGGAGGAGGGCGACACATATGCAAGCCAGCTCACTAAGCTATTATTAATAGTCGTACGTAGCAATGAGAAGTTAAATAAGAAGAAGAAAGAAGAAAACTTAAAAAGGAAAAACCTTGTATCAATTTACTATTAACCTGCAAATGGTATACCTGGTAGTGAGTATTCCAACACCAGGTGGTCTTTCCGCGAACCGCGACAATAGTTGTAATTTTACAGTATTCCAAAATAGCCAGTGAATTCGACATTTAAGTATATATCACACTGGTAGCGTAAGCTGGTCGTCATGGTTGCTTCAAGAGGGTTGAAGAAGCCAGATTTGTTTAGTAAAGGTCGACCTTGTTGTGCGCGAATATGTTGAACAAAACACGAATCTTCACATGTGTATAAACCTTGTATAAACGGAAGGCAGGTACACTTCGTGCATGTGATTTCTGGTCTGGCCAAGATCTTGGTTTCAAATTGATGCATATTACCAGATACGAAGTATTAAGTTTTGATTTTTCGTTCTTGCGAGTGTTGGGTCAGGTCATTGACATCGAAGCTCTCATATTGGTGTACATTTCCTGACAGTGTATAAAATGCGTATATGTATACTTCGAGTATATATATATATATATATGTATTGTTGGATAGGTACGCTGTAATGAAGACGTTGTTTTCACGATCAAACTATGCTGTTATTAATAGTAGAAACTATGACTGCGGAATTACTGTGTTGATGGTCGCGGAGCCATATTGTCGGATCGTGTCGTCACTTAGTGCTTAAAAAATGAATCGAACGTAAACGGCTCGCCACAGACGTAGCGATATACTCTTATGGGAGTACAGACAACGATATCGCCCTCGGCAGTAGCTACCATTTCAATTTACAATTCTGTAAAGCGCTCCAGATATACAAAAACGTTTAGACCATATCTCCGTTACGATCGTTCTGGCGCCAAAATGTTATCACTGCATGGGTATCATCGTGGCGAGCTGCAGAGCCTCCTCGCGGTGTCTCTTCCAAGTCGAAGCTAGTATCCTAGGGTAACCAGCTCTCTGCCGCCGTCAAGGACTCTTACAAGAATACTAAGGCGTATACCCTCTACAGTATTATGAGTGGATAGGCGTTGTTAACTGTTTTCGTCTGCCTGTGTACTTCATATATGTATATATATTGTGACATGTGACATTGTTCGATAACGATTTTCCTGACCCTTTGTTAGTGTCGCCCTCGGTGCAGCATCAACGCATGAAGCCACTGTTACTATATGCGTGTTACGATGGACATACACGGTACCTTTCTGAGCCGCCTCGTTTTAGAGACGTCCGTATCGGGCGCACAACGTGATTCGACAAAAACGAAGGCGAATGGGCGACCCAACGAAAGCTCTTGTGGGCTGGCTGGCTACACAACGGATTCATATGTACATACAATATCGAACGATATCGGGCATATACGCGACCCAAGCGCCCAATACGTTAGAAATGTTTCGGACGAAACCGTCGGTTGTGTCGGTAGCACTGTCGTACAACTGTCGTAGCACGCACCAATCCGGCGATTATACGCTGATAGTTTGGAAATGGCTTGTACCTGCTCGTCGGAATCACAGTGGACGCTTTCCAAATAACATCAACGAGTCCACCCCCTGTACACAACACGAATAGGTACGTTGTAATCTGACTGTTGGCATGACAGGATGACAACGGAAGTGTTGGGTTTCACCGACCGTTCTGCAACCATCATGTTTGTTCATGTCGGGCATGGGCATTGTGGTAGTAGTGTCTGTCGTTCCGAGCCTTCCGCATCTATCTATCGGCGAAAAACAGAGAGGATCCTTGGTTCGACGCGACGACGAGACTGTTCGACTCGGATTACCACGGTGCTCTGCATAGGATTGCATGTATAGTTATTGTAGCGACCTGCGGATTAACGCCTCTAGTTTAGTACTCAATGGCACGATTTTTGCGATCATAAGCGAACTGGTAGCAGCAGCCACAGTGCACATTCTCCATGGACACCAAGACCGAGTAAACATTGTGTGATTCTTCGCATGCTGTACGCACCCATAGGGGCCTTTAGTTTCGTGCTACCGCTGAGGTAGTGCTTGCGGTTTACGTATCATACAGTTTGGTTGTACTTTGATGTTTTATGACCATGCGTTGTGGACTTTAGGGAATTGAGGTACCGCTGTAGGCGTGGAAACCTTAGTCAGCATGCCCAATCGGCCTCATGGAATACTTCAGCATGTTTCTTCATTTTTACCCAGACACTACGCGGCCTACATGTGCTCATTCTGCAATGGGGAGGCAAACCACCACTTGTTAGCTAAGCGTATGTTGCACAGCACCAGTATACGATAACCTTATACATTAACTCACCATACTGCAACTAACATATTGCGCCTGAAATATAACGAAGGAGTCAACACTGGAGGATGCACATCTCCGTTGCTAAAAGCAAGATGTAAACGCCTATCGAGTTCAAGGTCATTAGACTACGCGGTGCAGCATGTCAGCCGTGACCCACCCCAGGTACGTCCTTAAGAAACAAGAGGGGGAGCCACCTGCCTTCGCGTTTTATGTCAACGTTGATTTGATCGAAAGCAGCTATCTATGTTCAGGTCCCCAAGTCTAGAATAAACGCCGTAGCAAGCTAGCCACACCGATAGTTTGACCATTGACCAAATACTTGTAAAAACTATTTCTGAAAACGTTGCCTTTGGCATCAAGGATTTACTCAATTATCGACTTTGGAAGCTGCCTTTGGTCTTTAAATGTTCGGGCAACACTGCGGAGGGTGTTTGGCCTCGTTAACATTGGTAGCTAGGACGTATGCTTGCACGGAACAGCCGTACAGTCCAAACGCTGTCAGGATGGTCTCGGGCGTCGCGAAAAGTCTCGTCCCATATATACTACCGTAAACACAGCATAACGCACATTCTCGGACGAACTCCTAATTCAAATTTATAAACAAGCGGGAGATATTGTTGATCTAAAGAAGGATGCGTCTACGGACACATCTCGACGAGATCGTTCGAAACCGAATGTCTACGTGTGGTGTGTCCCACTCGTTGTGGGGGCGAAAAGACAAGGACTACTTCGCAGGGTGTGTGTCATCATGCGCGGTACATGGTGTGTTACTGCTCACCGTTAGAAGTGCTTAGGGCGGCAGCAAAAATGGTGGCCAGCAGAGCGAAGAAACGCATGGTGTCGGAGTCTTGGGTAAGATGTACAGGGTGTGCAGTGTGAAGTGGGGCAGGAAAGGTGGAGGTTTGGGAGTGAACGAGGAGGGGAGGGGAGGCTTGAGAAGGTGAGCGAAGCGAGTGGAAGCGTGCTCGAGGCGGGGTAGATCTGTTTTGAACATGAACCTATATCATTTTCCTGCTGACGACTGTTCCGACAGATCTTGAACTTGACTTGCTTTGGGCTATCAAATACACGTACGTTTTGTCAGGATGTTTCAATGGGTGATGTCCTACGAATAAAAAGTAGATTCGAAAGGAAGCATTCGACTGGTTATCAAGGTTTATTCGTAAGGAAAATAAGTGGCACCCTCGATGATCTCCAACGTGACAGGAAACTTGCCCCTGCCCAACCATATCATTATCTAACGGAGTGCTTTCCGTCTTAAAGTCAGTGGAACGTGCCCCTTTTTTTAGCAAATAGTTGAGGCACCCTGTGTGCTAGAAAAATATAGCTGGTAAGGAATTCTCCATAAAGTCGATACCAGGTAGTTTTGAAATTACAAACAGGAGTAGTGTGTAAGTGCCCTCTCACGCAAAGTTACCATGCACCAGGATTGTAGATGTTAGCATAGAAATTAGAGAATGGTTGAATCACACTGTTACGAGAGGGAAAGGATTGTACACATTCATTTGTTGAACGACTTTGGTTGGAGGGTAGGAACAGAGTTGGGGGTTAGGGTGATTTTGAATCAAATTGTAAGTCAACGATTCTCTCGAACGAGGGGAACGAGGGGCAGGATACCTCCAGTCAACTAGGGGACAAACCCATACGCTGGTATGTAGTATCAGGTATGTATGTGTACGTTTAACAGAGCAAAGCAATACCTGGTATGTAACTCTAGCGCATTTAATGGCGCGCCGACAACGCCCCGAACAAAAAATAAAATATGCTGCAACCGGGTGCATCTCATTTTTGAAAGGCCAGGACCGTTTGTGGCAAGACACCTGTTTGCTATCTCCATGTCAGCGACCAGCGATCAAAGCACCGACTGAAATGCTGCCTACACAACATGTAGTTCGAGGGCATACATTTTACTGCAGAATAGTGCGCCTTTCAATTCACTGAGTGCTTTCAGAGCTCTCGAACCCATATGATAACTTGTCGTACGACCTGTTGGTGTCAGCCGTCAACCACTATTTAATATTGATCTAATAATAGGATACTCGGTCATTTGAAAGTTCAACGTGACGTTTTTAATTGGGGTGTTCGTCGTGGGTATGTTATTTTTCTTTTTCCTTGCATGCAGTCTGGGTTGCTGACATGCACATCTTTAACGCCCGCATCCATTGCGCTCGGCAACGGATGGCCTAAGCAACTGTTTCATTTGGTATGATGGTATATATATATGTATGCATATATGGTATATGTGTGTATATCTGTTTTTTAGTTTGTGACGACAGAGCTCGTCTCTCTAGAAACAGGCACTAGCACAGACATTTCTTGTACTGGATACGTATAGGATGCGGGGTATGGTCAGTTTTATGCGAATGAAATCACACCCACGCCCATCATGGTTGAAACTGTGTATACCAGTACTTCGAAGACATCCATGCATTCCTCACGGTGTGTTAATCTCTACTGTATAACCCCGGTAGGGGTTACTCAATTATTTGAATACATCCATCCATTAACCGGGAAGTTGTAAGCCTCAATGCCTCACCCCTATTACTGTATTTAATGTGAATGGCCTCGGTGTGATGGTTTGTGTTGACATGTGAAATAACACTGCACATGTTTGAATCGGGTTTCATTTCTCAGCGTTCAGAACGAGGTCACTTTTTGTGGCGGTCGTGTCAAGTTATGTTCTCTCCCGGGCTCGTACTATGCCTACCGAGGGAAACGAGCACTTCTGTTCAGTTTTAACAGCAGTGTCAAGAACGGCGGCCAGAATGTTCCAAAACTAGGGTCAAAATATGTATAGCGAGTAATGTTGCACCTTGAGGAACGATGCCGATTACGTATTAATAACAATAATATTCAGAACATTCATCATCGTCAAATACGTGTGATACAGGGGGTTAATTTAATATACGTTTTGTCGCGGGGGGGGGGTTGTTATTCATAAATGTTACCACAAAAAGGACGCGTATTGTTCAAGATATTAGCGATAACTTTAGGGAGTCGAAACACGATATCGAATGTGTGTCCTGTGTAACGACCTTCAGAATGTTCAAAACCGCCGCATAAACCCAGTACCCAGAAAGCAGGATATAAAACATTAAACACTACCCCAGGGGGACCTTTCGGGTGCCATTCCGTAGTATACACTACCCCGCTCAGCGTCCCGAGAGCCAAAAACAAGCATTTTGTTTTTCGTAAGCGTTTTTGTTTTTCACGCTGACTCACGTGTCTCTGGCGTCTCGTTCTAGCTACGCGTTTTATTTGTTTCCCGCATGTCGTTGAATAAAATGTGAATATAGTGGATGCAAGTGAAACCCTGTAGTATCATACATATGTACCCAAGGGAGTGGGGGGAGGGGGGGTAACTGTAGGAGTGGAAGGAAACCCGACCAGGGGAATGGGGGCAGGGGGGGC
>JBBMKB010074943.1:0-13403 GCA_037833945.1 Alaria marginata | reverse complement strand
AGATGTTAAAACATAATGACCCGACCCGACCCGCGACAGTTTGAAACACCCTTGACCCGACCCGCGGGTCGGGTCATGACCCGTGAACACCCCTGGTTTTTTGCTGATTCGACTCGTGTCGTCATGGCGGGGTACCTTACTATTTTGTAGTACTCGTAGAGTACAGCAGCAGTACTGCCATACTGCATCCGTCTTCTCCAGTACACCAGCCAGCTCCCACAGACCAGCGTGCACGACAGTGAAGCCCTGCAGCAGCGTCTCTCATGGCGTATAAACTCTAAACAAGCGTGCATATCAAGACCACGCCATAGAACCGTCAAATCCCGTCGCTGCAGCTCTCACAGCCGTCGAGACCGGCACCGATTAGTAGCCCTAGCCCAACCCAAACCCCAACCCGAAACAAAAGCCTCAAACCGTTGGATGACTCCAAAAATCAACCGTAGTCGTGTTTTAAGGCATCGCCTACGTAGTCGTGACTATCAAGTCATTGACCGCCAAAGTGTGAACCGCAAGTCTTGTCTTTAATTGCTGCTATTAATAGCATTGCGTGTGTTCTGAACTTGGGTTGCGCGGTAGGCGTTTCGTTCGATTTTCCGACGACATTCTCTTATAGACTACACCAGTACCTGGTAAGTCGTTCATCAACGGCCGTTACAACTAACAACCCCACCCCCAGATAAACTAATAATATTTGATAGCACAAGTACAAACATTCTGCTACTTTACAACTTGGTACTGGTGTACCGTCCGTCTACCTCGCCTGTTTTTTCATATATACCTCAATCGTTAGTTGGAAGGTTCCAGCAGTCGGTGCGAGTGTACCACGATATCTTACCGTTTCACCTCTCAAAACCTTCGCCTTCGATATACAGTACATATCATATCATAAGCGTAACCTTTTTAGTAAAACGTTCCTGGTAGACAACTCGGTCATTCTAGTACACCACGTACGGTGTGCACCGGGCCAACCTTGCACGAAGAGTGGGGGAGGGCTTTCACATGGTACCTGGTAGGCTTTGATTTCACCACGCCGGGACTTGAACAGTATGATACCGTAGGCCGTATATACGACAGCAGTAAATGTACCCCTCGGCCGCTTTACTTAACAGCTAGAACACGAAGCCTCGCCAGACTTGCCAAGCCATCTTACGTTCACGTAGTGACGTATAACATGATACAACCATCATCTGTTGGAGGTGAACCTTGCCGGACTTTCCCCGGCAGGCACGCCAGACTTCCCCTGCCTCGCCCACCTGGAAACAGGCAAACACAGTAGGGCTGTAAGTTGGCTGGACTTGATGTCTAGTTATTGTCGGATACTACGTGAAATATCACACACCCTCGAACGAATTTCAACTCCATGGAAAGACCTTGCCGAGATTTTCCCGAGGCCGTCATTTTTTTGTCCCGCCCTCGTATTGAAGAAAATCGGTCTGAAATTCGTCTCACGGGTGTCATATCTTGCGTGTGGAACCCATACCGTAGTTACCCTGAGTAGCGGGTAAAGCCAACTAGATGACTTACCCCGGGACCTGCAGCCTTTATTTATACGAACACCCCCGTCGATCCAGAAACTCTCCAATCAGACGCAAAAAACGCTTTTTTTTCGCCTACGCGACTGTAATACCTACCGGTAGGCAACTAGACTACTAGTCCAGTAACTAACTACTGGCGACTTTTATAGTCAGCCTTTTCACAGCCCTCAAAAACACGGCTTCGCCGCGAAAGACGATTGTGATTACGTGCCACTTGCCAGAGTTGCCGAACACGAGTAACGAGTAGTACCCGTGGTACCAGTACAGCACCGGTGCAGTGGTAAGGCCTATCTAAATAAGGCGACCACTTGAGATGAGGCGGGCTATAATAGGCTGTCGCGACTGAAACCCTGAAAAGGGCGGGTTCCGCCTTGTATAGAGCCGGGCCCTATATATGGCGATACCCGCCCTAATCAGGAACCATTATCGTCTCCACATCAGTGCACAACCTCGCTCTGCTGCCGTTCTCGCAAGGGGGGGTACAGGAAAGTAGCGCTCCAACAGTAGCAGGGCAGTATGATATAGGTTGGGGCGCTGCTCCAAGTATTTGGCTGCCTGCAGAGTGCTCTCAGTACGGGAATACGGCGGTGTGTTTTTGTCGGGCTCTGTCACGTGCAGTTCGTCTCATGTTACACTTCGTAACATACAAAGTGTGCGTGCACCTTGTCTGCTCTGCTGTGATGATGAGTGCGTTTGACATCGCACCATGTTTACTGGGTCCAATATTCGTACTGTTGGGTCGACCACCTTCCCCGAGCACAAGTCTCTCCCTCTTCGCATCAATCACTTTGTGGCGCGTGTTGGGTCAGTAGCACACCGCACTGCACACTTAATCGCTTGACACTAGGTCGCCTTATATAGGCCCCACTAATATATAATGTTTCCCGTTTTTTCATGTCCCGGCGCTGCCCCCTGACCTTACCACAGCATTAAAGCGCGTTGGTGGTGTCGAGCCTCTAAAGCCTTACTCGGCGAAATAAAACATGAAACCACCGAAATCCGTCCCATTAGACCATAATCTTGTTAGACTAGTCTACCCCCGTAGCACGTGCGATCGAGATATCACACGCATCTTGCAAATGTGAGTTTCGACAAAATTATTTATCTCGCAGCTGATGACCAAGTTATGTACAGGAAGTCGTGTGGAACCAATGGCTTCCCAAGGGCGTATTGGAGATTGTTTATTTTTATTTTTTTATATATTTTAGTTTAACTGACATCTGTGACCCTTGTTGCCCTTTCCGTCGATCTGTCTCTGCTTTGATGCTGTTTCTGGTTCTAGATGTCCGCGGCGGACATCAAGTCGGAAATCCGCGACCTCTACATCACGGGGGCAAAGCAGGTAAGCTGGTAACGTCGCCTAGCGTTTCGTTCGGAGTAGGAGTGGCTTCGACCCCATTGGTGGTGCTGTGTTGTAACAATGTAACTCTCGTCTCTCTTGGCCGCTTAGAGCAGGGGTTATCACGGCCTAGTAATTGCGCGTGCTGGCCTCGTAACTCGGTTGTACTGCATTGTAACCAGTTTGCAATCATCGACCACCTTTGACCGCTTGAAGCGGCCGTTATCACAGTTGTTGCGCGTGCTGGCGGTGTCGTGCTGTGTTGTACCACTCTCGTCCACTTCGGCAGCTTTGAGCAGCCGTTACTTGTTTTCTCTGTTTCTCGTGCCGGCCACGTAACTGCGGTCGTACTCTGTACTGGAACTCTCGTCCTCGCCTTGGCCGCTGAGAACAGCCGCTTTTGCAGTAGTTGCGCGCCCCGGCCACGTAACTTTGGTCGCTCCGTGACCGCTTAGATGGGGCAGCCGTTTATCACAGCGGTAGTTGCGCGTGTTGTTGGGGTCGTACTGTGTTATTGCTCTTGTGTCCGCCTTGTCCGCATAGAGCAGCCGTTGTCGCAGTAGTTGCGCGTTGTCGCCATGTGTCTCGGTCGTCCTTTGTTGTAACCCTCGCTCACCTTAATTTGCTTAAACCTCCTGTTATTGTGAGTCGGGCATTTTTTCGAGTAGAAACAGGGTAAAAAAAAACATGACGTGTCGTGTCAAAGACGTGTCAGGGACCTATAATATACCCTTCCTGGCGCCTTGACCGTTTAGAACTGCAGACGTTTTGAATACTAATTCCAAGTAGTTTGTACCCAAAAACGTGGGTGCGGGCAGCCGCGAACGTACTTTGTGTTTCACCCGGGGTATCATACGAACTCGCACCTGGAGCCCACATTAGATCGCACGTTACGTTTCTTGCCGACAAATGTTTGCTTGTTTAGGCCACGTCCAGTTGTGAAGGAACTAATCAGTCTGATTTGATCCCTGCGGGCATTGGGCCTTGGAAAGGCCTCGAGGGTCCTAATACTATCGTAGTTATTGCCTAGTTATGTTCGTTTGATTCTGAACATACAAATTTATGCGCAATGTGTGTGGTTTTTGAACAGGTGGACGTCGGGGGCGGCAAGAAGGCCATCATCATCTTCGTACCGTACCGGCTCTTGAGGTCTTACCACAAGATCCAGACGCGCTTGGTACGAGAGCTGGAGAAGAAGTTCAGGTGAGCAGCATGCCGTCCACGTCAAACATACGCGGAGACTTTCCTACCCTCCTAAACACACCCTTGAAACCTATTAAATGGCAACAGGATTATTGTCTACTGAGGATGTGTACGCTTTTATACTCGTTGCGTTTGGCATTGCATGGCCAAATCCCCTTACTGTATCTGAGATTTATAAATCTGTTTCTCTTGGATGAGACGTCTGCACGGGGCACTAGGGGTGCTGGATGTCGATAGGTGGAAATTTGCCCCTCCCTGTGTATGCGTTTATTTCACATTCAGTCCACACCTCTGTGTTACTGTTTACCTATCGTGGTATTCCCAATGTTACTTGGTACTGTACCACGACGGACTGCACTTGGTATTATTACCGACGTTACCGTTACCAACGTCACTCAGTATCACCGACGTTACTTCATGCTCCCGACGTGGCTGTCGAGAACCACCCACAATGCCGACCCTGTTGTGTCTCTCCATATCTACGACGAACCTTTTTCGCGGTCGCCACGTGGTGATCATCGCCACCCTCACCATCCTGGGCTGGTATCTCCGACGTGACGTGGTAGTACCCACGTGACTTGGTGTATATTAATGTTACCGTCGTGACTAACAAAAGCCGGCCGCGATTCCGACCGTTTTGTTCCTCGATGTTTTTTTCAGCGGTCGCCACGTGGTGATCATCGCCACCCGCACCATCCTCGGCAAGAGCTACGCTCGCTCCACCAAGACCCAGGGAATCCGCCCACGCTCGCGCACCCTCACCGCCGTACAGGACGCTATGCTCGAGGTACGATACCAGTACTATACTGTATCACATGTACGATACCGCCTGTGTTTAAGGTTGGGTTAGTTGGTAGGTTGGTTGCCTTCGTTCAGTTTTTTAGTGTGCATAAGAGTGCAAGATAGAGTGCAATTCTGCGCGAAGTTCGACAGGCCTTCAATAGAGTCAAAGATTCTTGCCTTCTCAAATTCAGCCAAATCTGGCACCGTATCGTCTGCCTCGGATGTGCAAATTTGTTGGTGTCTTGCATTTCTGCTTTTCATGAATTCACGTTTTAATTTATTTTTTATCTGGTCTTTTTTGGCATTTAAATTTGCAGAACCTCGTGTTCCCCACCACGATCTTCGGCAAGCGGTGTACTTGCAGCCAAATCGGATGCCGTCTGCTGTATTATTTCTTTTGGCTTTTCAATGGCGTACTTTTAGCCAAAACTGACGCCATTTCTCTTGCTTTGCATAATATTTTGGCCTCTTTTTTCATATTTTAGGACCTCGTGTTCCCCACGGAGATCGTCGGCAAGCGCACCCGGTGCAAGGTGGACGGCTCCAAGATCCTTAAGGTTCAGCTTGACCCCAAGGACCAGGTGAGCGGTGCACTTAATAAAGTGTAGCGTCTTTTGGTCTTTTTTCGTACGCAAGGGGTTGGCTGAAGGGAAGCGCGCTGCTATTAACCTTTCGTACGCAAGAGTTGTGACAAAGTAAATCACGCTGCGGTAATTTTTCGTTATCTTGGCAGATTGTGTCGTTGGTGTATTGTCTAGTCTCTTGTCTTGTGGCTGTCTAGTCTATACGGGGAGTTTGAAGTTTGCGGTTGTCGACGCATGCTATGATACGGTATCGTAGAGGTGCATATTATTTCACTGAGGTTCCTCACTCGAGGTGATCTATCCATCTATCCATCTATGCCTCCGACCCAACTTCTGCAGTAAGTTTGTTAAATAATAAGAGTGTAACCCGATGAACAATCCCATGGCGTAGGAACATAGCGAATCGTGATAATTGAAAGACAAATGGTATTCCAACGATATTGGGTAGGTCCGCAGTGATAAAACGCATAATGCCGAAACACACCTGGTTTGGTACTCCAACCCGGTTAGTTAGTCTAATTGAGAAGCCACGCTAGCCGAAACTAGTTTGACCAAAAAGTGCCAACCCTATTGTGGCTTCAAGTCGTGAGGGGTGCTAAAACCCGCCGCGGTAACTCGTGCGCACGTTCGTGTTTACCTTTCCCTTTTCCCTAATCTTCTGGGTCTAGTCTACGGGGCGTTGCGGTTGTCTGCACGGCCTCGCTCGGGTGCTCGAACCACCTCTTTGTTATTTTTAGGTTCTGATTTTTCTGTTAAAATACAAGAAAAATGGTGTAATTCTAGAAATGAAAATAAGCCCAAAGATAAGCTCATTCGGGGCTAAGACTAATGTCTGTGCGGGTTTGGTTTGCTCTTCTGATGAACGTGTGTGGTAGCTATACGCGAACCGTAATAGGCTTCTTTGAGAGAAAGGATACTGTCCGTGTGCCGAAGTTGTTTGCTCTTTTGGTGAATGTCAGCTGAACCGTCTGTTTATTTTTTATTAAACTCAATGTCGATATTTTTGTGCCGACTCTGCATCGTTCGCGCTTATAGGTGAACGTGGAGACCAAGCTGGACACCTTCTCGTCGGTGTACAAGAAGATCACCAACAAGGACGTTGTCTTTGAGTTCCCCGTGCAGGAGCCGTAGACTGGTTTCGTTCGTGTGATTTCGTTGCTTATGCTCAGCTCAGCCAGGGTGGCGCGGTAGTGCCGCAAATCTAAGCTTTTCAGCGTGTCCCAAGCCCCAGTAGCCAGCCGTGACTTACGCCTTTTTTTTTCTGGCGGTCGCGTGTCTGCTGTTAAAGTCTTGAGTCTGTGAACGCTGACCGCCTTAATTTGTTGGCGGTCGCGTGTCTGCTCTAAGCCTTCAGTATTTGATCATTTGGCCGCCTAAATTTGTTGGCGGTCGCGTGTCTGCTGTGAGTCTCGAGTCTCTGATTATTGACTCCTCTTGTGTCTCTGATCGTTTTTACCGTTCTTCTGAATCGGTCCCGATGATGGTTCGCTTGGCGTCTGAGCAGGCGGTCGTGTGATGCATCTGCAAGCCGCGGTCCTCCTCGCTACTGTGTCCCGTCCCGGCCCCTAAAAATAACTTGTTGGTCGACACGCCTTTTTCATATCATACCCTCGGCGTAAATAAAGGACGATGTCTAACGAACAGCAAGCGGCGTTACGTGATGACACGTCACGTGTTACGCACTGTCCTGGCCTTGGTCGCGATTCTTGACACTTGAATCGCAACAACGCCACCCACCTATTTTTCGGTCGCAAGCGATTGATCTATTGGTATCCTCGGGGGCGTATAGACGACAAGCAAACTGGGTATATACGTACACAAAAAATATGTTGCACACCTCCACCCTGTCCCCGCTTGGCACCCTGATCCTACACAGACCTGACCCCGCCCGGATCTGATCCCTCCAAACTGGCCCTGGGTATATAGCTAGCAGCTGGCAGGGCCCACCAAGCACCCTCATATCACCCCGGCCTAATCCACCAAATACGAGAGTTTCCATCAAACGGGCACAGCAACTCGTGAAAAACATTAGTTTTCTAAGGTTCTCTGAGCTGTTACCCTCCAAGCTGCACGATGGATTCTACGCCAGTTTACGGTATAGGGGGGAAAATCAGCTCAAAAGTCGTACAAGCCTTTGCGGTACGCAGACTCCATCTCCGCGAGATATCGTGTTGTGGTGTGGTTGTGTGGTATCTAGTTTTCGTCTGTAATAAACGCCGCGATTTTTTCTTGTCAGGCGACCAAATCACGAACTGCATCAAAATGTTGTATTAATAGCAGTATTTACCGCCGCACGGCAAGCCACCATATACATCAAACACGCGTGAGCAGCAACTCAACGACTACGACAAACTACCTGCTGCTCGGAAGGAAGAGAGCGTTCAAGGTTCCACAATCAACAGACGACACTGTACAAATATGCTTGTGGGGATGGCGTGCAGAGGGGCGGCAGGTAGGAGGGGGGTGGGCAGTTTCGCGTCTCTCCGTCACCCGCTCGTCGAGGGACGAAGGTAGCAGGAATGGGCATCGACATGCGTTTGTGGCGAGACCAAGATCCATGTATCCATCCGCCTAGGAATCACCTGAGATTCCCCCAGGATGTTGGTATATCCCGTAATATCCATGCATCCATCTGCTTATTAAACCCCGGGGATCCACCCAGAGTGTCGCCTGACGACGACTGTTACTACAGTACCACCCACGTATAAAAGCACCGCAACGGACCCTACATTTATTTTCGTCTCAAGTGGACACAACACAACCCCCCGGCCATTTCATTTCTCGTCTCGACGAGTATTGTGGGGAAATGTTTGAAGTAGGGGGAGTTGTCTGGCTCCTCGGAAATTATTATATACGTAAAACATTAGGTTCTAGCCGGTAGCCTTAAGGCCGCCGTACAATAAGCCTTCGCGCCCTTTTCTAGAGATGGATGTCCCAAAAAGAGCTGATTCGAGCCTAAACATTATTAGCGTTAATTCGGATTATTGGTTATAATAAACATGTAAATTTTACGCAGTTCGACCGTAAATAAGGGACGGGGTAGTTGCCTAATGTATCCAGCTAAGGCTCGTCAGGGTCATCAACTCCTTTATATCTTCAAAGAAAAAAAAAAGGCGTGAGAAAGTAACGATTACAGAATAGACAGCACACAAAGAAGCCTGTGCTGCCGAGTAGGATGTGTGTTCGAAGCCCAACGCTGCTGTAGGAGCCATGCAACATGCTGATATTCGCACCCTGCTACACATGCTTCCTACGGTTGATAATGTTATGGCCTATCAGGAGCTCGCTCATGCTGTACCAGTCGGTTATCATCGACTGAGTGCAAGGACAATAATCAATGTGAGTGTTTTCGTCCCATTTATTCTGGGCGCCAGATGTTTGAACGCACCAGCCGGGGTCACACAGGGAGAAGGTAAACACAGCAGATTTCTCTCCACCTTTCTTTCCTCCTTCGGTTCTTGCCTTCATTTTCAGGGATGCATCATAACGGTTCTTGCAATCATTTCCAGTACAACACGTGAAGTAACGAAACAACCCCCGCAACTAACTTCGCAAACAGGCCCTTGCCCACGAGAGATTGGAAAAGGGATCACACTCTTGTGATGGATCAGGGCTGCACCCGTTCCTGATCACCGCTGAAGATTTATCTTTAATAGCTTCTTGCACTAAATTCCAGCACACGTGAAGAAACGAATCAACCCCCGCAACTAACTTCGGAAACAGGCCCTTTCCCTCGAGAGGTTGGGAAAGGGATCACACTAAATTTGGAAGATTTCTTTTATTCGGATCAAAACAAACAAACTCTTGAACGAGAGATTTCGAAAGGACTCGAACAAATATTGGAGCTATAACTGCCTGGACGTGAAGTTGACAGCAACATGCTTCGTATATCCATTCGGTGGCTATGCGCCATATCATTTTGAAACTGCTTGACACAAACACTTGACAGCATTGAACAAATGACAGCAATACGTCGATTTGTTCGCTCTACGTTCGTAAAGTAAACGTTTCCCGTATGATATAATGCGTGGTTTTAAAAGGTTTCCCGCGTAGTGAGAAGACGTTCGAACCACCAGCACAATCAAATTTTGATGAATAAAATAAAATTCTTCGGAGAAGTGAAAAAAAGCCACCGAGAAAACGCTGACTACGGGACGCACCAGCAGGCTACTGCACGACACCAGTAGGCCATTGCTGCTGCACCAACACTGCACGACACCAGTAGGCCATTGCTGCTGCACCAACACTGGCTTGCATGCAGGCTATTGCTGTTGCCACCACTGCACGCGGTAGGTACTAAGCTCGATCGACAGGGACGAGTGTCAGCGTCGTCCCCCTAGTCGGCACACAGTAGACGATCGCAGGACCTGGAGACTACTGCACGCAACAGTAGACTATTGCTGCTGTGCCAACACAGCGCGTGGTAGGCACTACCGGTACGTTGTGGCTCGACCGACCTCGGCAAGTGCCAGCATCGTCCCCCCAGACTACCACGCGCACCAGTAGACAACTGCACGCACTAGTAGCCTTCTGCACGAACCACTGCTGCACGCACCAGTAGACTGCTGCTGCTGCTGTAGTAGCTCGATCGACCGCAACCAATGCCAGAGTCGTCCCCCGAGTCGACACCCTCCCACCCCACGCGGGCACACAAACAAAGCAGCTACAACAACAACAACAAAAACACGAAGGCACCTACCCCTTACAGCACCCTGGGATCCATCCATCCACCCACTAAAGGTGTGCAACTCAAGGTTTTCTTCCATCCATTCACCGACGGTGTGCAACTCAAGGTTCTCTTCCAGCCATCCACCGTGTGCAACTCAAGGTTTTGTTATTTCTGTAGCTGCTTAGGCTAGCCCTTTAGAACTGCCAAAAACATGCCACACACACTCCAAGTCATGTGTCCCTAAAAACGTGGGTGCACTTGTAAAGGGGTTTTGAGTGATCGAATTCAAAGCTTAGGCCATGCTGCGCATTGAAAGGAGGGCAAGCATGACAAAAAACAAAATCGATTGAACTTCCCTTTGTCGGCTACTGCTGCATCGAGGCGCCTGTCATAAGGGGTGCTGGCACTACCTCTACCAGGCTGTTGCTTCTATATAAGCTTTCAGTCAATCGTCCTTCTCCGAAGGATTACCAGGCTCTGGCTTCTATAAAAGAAATAAGGGCGGGGTTTGTAGGATATAACGGTTGGGGTACTCTTAACGGTATCCGAGTACCTACCCGAGTATGACCAAAACAACTAAGGTTTGGTACCCGGGTATCCTAGAGTATACCCTACTATTGATCAATATATCGTGGGGTATATACTCTAGGGTTACCCAGGTACCTACCCGAGTATGACCAAACCAACTGAGGTCTGGTACGCAAGCGGGCACCCCAGTAGACCAGATTAATACCCTACTAAAGACGCCCTTGAAAGCAAAAGTTGGAATCAATCGTCCTTCTTGGAGGCGGGCGGGGCGTCGTCGCTCATGGCCTTCGCCGCATTGGCCGCCAGTGTCTCGATGCCTTCCGCTGCCGCCACGCCGCCCTGGATAGCGGTAGATAGCGTTAAAGAAACAATAAATAAGTCGGCATACGTGAGGTGGCGACAGACTCGCGTAAATCATGGGTATACTTTTGATTTGTTTCGCTTTCTTTCCTGAGGTATTCTTCCACTCGAGGGTTATTGGGGGCTGTTCTGTGACCACGAACTAGATATTGGCGATAAGGTAGTGTGAGAAAGTAATGTGAGAACAGAACAAAGTCAGTACACGAGGGGCAGCGATACGGAGGCAAGTCGGTACACGTGGGCTAGCGATACAGAAGGGCACCAGCACACGTGGGATAGCGATACAGAAAAAAATCCGTACACGTGCGGCAGGGATACAGAAGGAAGTCAGCATACGTGTGGGAGCAATACAGTATTGTTTCCTATTCCGATCTGTTTTATTTTTTTCCTGAAGTATTCTTCCACTCCTGAGTTTAGTTCTATTTTTTTATGAGGTATTTTCCACTCCAGAGTGTTTGGAGCCCGTCCTGTGACCGCGGACTAGACTATGGCGGTGAGGTAATTTGAGAACAACAAAAATAACAACAGAAGGAAGCTCGTATCGGTGGGGCAGCGATACAGAAATAAGTTGGTAAAGGTGAGGTAGCGATACAGAAATAAGTCAGCACACGTGCGGCAGCCAAACAGAAGGAAATCACTACACGTGCTAAGTCAGTCCTTCTCCGTCCTCCCCTTCCTTCCTTCCTTCTCCTCCTTCTCCTCCCTCCCTCTCCCCCTCCCTCCCTCCCTCCCTCCCTCCACTAATCCAGTTCATGCACAAACACAACTGACGAGAGTGAATCATGTTGTAGGCTGTAAGCAGCGGTGTATAATACCTTTCTATAAAAATAAAAAAATAAAAGCCAGCTGGGAGATCGATTTTTGGAAACAAAACTGTTACAAATGATCGATTTTTGGAAACTCACTGTGAGATAGATTATTTTTAACTCACCTTTTGCATGCGGAACAAGTCGCCCCAGTTGAGGTCCGGGTCAGTGTAGATCGGTCCCAGCTCCGGCCCCACGCGTTTGATGAACGTTCGAAGATCCTTTTGCAGTTCTCTTCGCAATGCCGGTAAATCATTCTGGTGCACAAAATACGACAATTGCCACGAAAAACAAATGTCCGAACGGTGGTTTAACCCATTTAGAACTGCACTTTTACTGAACAAAAAACTTGGCAATATTACGGGGGAACATAGTAAACAGGACCTACGATTCACACAAAAAACTATATATTCCCCTATTTTTGCTAAAAATATTTGGTCTTATTTACTATGGCCCCCCGTAATAGTGTGGGATGACGTTTATCATAAGAGTGGTCCCTCTATGCCAAGCGACGTGACAGGCACTATAGCGGGTAACCGTCATCACTCAACCGGCGCTATAGAGGGACCACTACTGCAGCTAAAGGGCAAAAGCATGGGCGCTAATGGCACGCGCTCTACACCCTTCTCAAACAAGAATTCCATATTCCGGGCTCTTGTGAGCTTTAATGCAACACAATAGAATGTGTCCGCTTTCGAGCTGATACATGATACTTCCAAGAGACGCGAGCATATATATACGAGTATTCAATTCATGCTGGGTTGAAACATGCACTATCATATGCACTGTACATCGCCGGATGGCAAACGAGTCAATAACTGATATGGGATAGAAGAGCGAGTGAGTGAGTGAATGAGTGAGTAAGTGAGTGGATCAAATATTGGATGAGTACACGAATTGATGAATGCATGTATGCAGGAATGAATGAGTGAATGAGTGAGTAAGTGAGTGAATCAAATATTGAATGAGTACACGAATTGATGAATGCATGTATGCAGGAATGAATGGGTGAGCCAGCGAGTGAGTGAATAAGAGAGTGAGTGAGTGAGTGGGTGGGTGGGTGGGTGGGTGACTTACCATGAGCGATCGGCAAGAGGGGCGGAGTCTGTTGATGAGAGGCTTCAAGTCCTTCAAGTCCACCATGCCCGATGCCGTGCCGACGACGCCAAAGTAGCTGAACATCGGGAAGCACAGCATCACCAGCACCTGCGCAATTCCGGCAAACACATCAGGACACCAACATATTTAAAAATCAGTTCACCAGATAGTACTGTACAGTACAATGCATAATAACTCGTAAGTTCGCGGAACAAATGTGATATCAGCTTTTTTAACATACGACAGAGTTAACCATTGGTAGTCATGGGCTTTACGTAGGTACGTACCTTATTATGGTCAGAATAAGCAAGAAGGAGAGAAAAGGAGCGCCTACTCTTCTCGAGTGCGTCTAGCTTCTCGTGCATAGCTGCGCAAGAATAGCAGATAGCACATTACAGCAGTACTGCTGAAGACAGTTATCAAACAGTACAGTACAGTACAGTACAGTACAGTACAGTACAGTACAGTACAGTACAGTACAGTACAGTACAGTACAGT
>JBBMKB010074932.1:0-11475 GCA_037833945.1 Alaria marginata | reverse complement strand
CACGTCGGATAGATCAGATCCCATTTCATCATCTCATCATCTGTATCTTTCAAGGAAGACAGATCCCTGGTAACATAGAATATAAATATATGTTCTGCATGGCCTATAGATCATATAGATCATATAGATCATATAGATCATATAGATCATGTTGCCTGATGGGAGCCGCATGATCTGTGTAACCTAGCACATGTCTCCTGAGTTGGATCTGTACTATACAGATCCTGCACAACATATCATAACGGACAGATTTAGGATCTAGATGATCTCGATGTCTAGATCGCATCTGTACGTGATTTTTTTTTCACATCTCAAGTCCGTAAGAGGTTAAACCGCTCTTTCCGTCCATCGACATCCAGCACACCCACCAGCAAGGACATTGCATGCTCTGGGCTATGGGCGATAATGACAACAAAACCGTCATTCCTCGTACATAGCTCATCGGGTGCTGGATGTCGATAGGCTGAAATGTGACGGTTAAGTGCAACAACACACTCAACACTATGGGCTCCTTTATGACAATACTGGAACAGGTATTGTCGTACGTAGCCCATAACACCCGGACACATTGCTCGAAATAAAACAAGAAAGAAAGAAAGAAAGAAGAAAAAGGAAACACAGAACAACAACAATAAGGAATGGCCACCTCACCTGTATTTACGATGCGTATCTCTGTTTGGTAGTTCGTGACCACAGAGCTCGTCTGTCTAGGAGGTATAGGCACGGACACTGGTGTTGCTGTATGTCTGTATGTATACTAGATGGGTTTTATGGGTGAAAGTATCAGTTTGAAGTGAAGAACACACACGTACACGCAGAACAGGAGGTGAGGCCGCAGCGCAAAGAGTCACTAACAATTCAAGTAAATCCTATGCTGCTAGTGCTGTATGGCTAGGATAACAGGAGCGGAGTCTCTCCGTACTTGTACGAAAACAGAAGCGCAACGTAATATTAGTCTAGGAAGAAAGAAGACTTATGTGGAGCGGATGCAACAACAAAAATGCACGCCCGAGGCAAACCACGTGGCCAGCAAGCAGAAACGAGCAAGCACGTTGGACGCCAAGTTACCTCTCCTTCCCTACGCAATAGTACTTACACAGACCCTCTATAGTCTAACGTTTTATGGCGTAGTGCTCAAATGATTTAGTCTAACAGCCTACCGCCACAAGGCTGGTACTATAGTGCCGGCGGTGTGACCGAGGAAATCTGACAGATCATGAGAAAACTTCGAACACTTACTCGTACAGTAACCCTTGTGTGACTCGATTATAGGATGCAGGGAAAAGGAGATCGGCTATACCAAACAGACCGGGCTGCTGGCGTGGGGGATACTTGAAGTTTTCGTGTCTCTAGCTAGTCTCTACCGGTAGTCTCTAGGCCCAAGCTGCAATGGAAGGAACTGGGCAATCACGATACGCACGCATCGTACTTGCTGCTCCTGCTCCCACTAGATAGGTTATAGCACAGCACTCCAGATGTATCACACACAGATCGCGAAGTGAGTTTCGACGAAATCCTCGATCTCACAGCTAGAGTGTTTTTATAATTTTTTATAATTAGTTTATAATATACTGGCACTTAACCTATATACTGGGAAAATCCCAATCGGTGAACAGGAATAGTCGGTTTTCGAACAAATGCCCATGCTATCATGCGGTAAAAGGGAGACAGGCACCTGTTCAAAACGTACTACAGTCTGCACATCATCCTGCAAACTACCAGGTGAGGGAACAAGCACGAACCTTGTACGACAACGAATATCTTTGGACTATATTTGTATCATACCAGTACGTTTTGGGTTTGGGAACCCAGGTGCAGCGACCGAAGACACGACAAATGCGGTGGAAACTGGAAACGCCCACTTATGATAGGAAAAACATGCAACAGCAGCACAAGTATCACCACTAATCATCACTAGTCATCGCGCTGGGCGTGCCAAACAGCGCCTTCCGTTGCATTTTGGACACACCTTCTCCACAGGCAGCACGGGCTCCTTCGTGTGGGCGATGCTGCACACCAACTACAGGTCACGTTTTTTCGACATGTTTTCCCTCAGGAGTTCCAGAGAGGATATTAATAGTTAACCCGTTACATGAACTGTTAAATACAAAAACGGTCAGTCTCTGAAAAAAAGTGTTTTAAGTCGTCTAATTCTAATTCCATGAAGAAGCCCCAAAAATGATAACACTTTGTATGCCACCCCCCATCGGACGTACTTCTTTAACCTGTACTGCTGTGCCCGAGTCAAGTGCTGGGTTATGCCAGGCCGACTATTAACAGACATATTCTATTCATATCGTCTATAGAACGATATTTATTTGACTAATGCTATGAAGATTACAATACATAACACTTCGTATGCAACCTATTGGAGGAAGGTTAAGGTACTTGTCCATACCTGTGCTGCTGTGTCGGAGTAGTCAAGAGTTGGGCTATTATAGGCCGAAATACATCTCGGGGTGTTGTGCGAATTACACCCTCAGTACACCTTTGTCCACCCGTAACACGTCAGAGGCACCAAGAAAATGTGTAAACAGTGTAAAGACAAGTCGTGGAGTTCCAACGCTGCATTACATTTACAGGTATAATACCGGTGTAAGTAATATATAAAATACCACAAGCAAAATGGAAGATCCAGGGTAAGTACACGCGGAGCATTCATCGCAAGCTCTAGAGTGACCAAAAAACAGACACTATTATTGCTGCGCACCCGTTTGTACTCCTATTGATAGTCTTACCACGTTTTCTTGCTAACTAATTAGAATTCAGACTAACGGCACGAGTACTGAGAAAATAGTACTATCAGGAAAATATTACCTCTGAGTTGTAGTCTACATAAATAACCCACAAAATCAGACCGCCGGGTAGTTAATATTACCGGTATAAATACGTGGATGTACCCAGTACTGCTGTACCTGGTAGTGGATACAACTCTTCATCGTCCTCTACTACTGCGAAAATGATCCTATACTATTTCCAAGTAGTTTGTTGGGTGCATTTCTCATGCAGTTCTCATTTACATTTTTTTATTTTGAGCCTGAAAAAATGATTGGCCGATCTTTGGTCCCGACATCAGGTATCATATACTGCTACTGCTGTGTGCTTGCTACCCGGTATAGCAGCACGTAAATATTAAACATGTGATACACCAAACACGTGGATAAAATCGCACGGTATGGTAAGGTACGGTACGGTATGGTGAGGTAATTATATGGTACGGTACAGTACAGTATTAAATAGTATGGTATGGTATGGTACGGTACAGCAGTACGATGATAATGTTACGGTATGGTATGGCATGCTACGGGTTAGGGTCATATCTGGTATGGTAAGGCATGGTACGGTACATGATATATATGATGCGGCATGAACCGGTATGGTATATCCTGGTATTTATTAGTATGGTATGGTACTAAAATAGTCTACTATTAATATTATGTTAATAATATTATTTTGTAGTTCATGGTGTGGTATGATATCATGAGTGTACTGCAATAGGACACGGTATATAGGAGCCACGGTTATTCCTGCGAGGCCTGACGGCGTGGGGGAGGTCGGGGCAGGATCGGCATCAAACTACAACAGGAAATACCTGTGCAGCACTCACACTATCATGTACAGGACCACACTTTCGGTGAGGTCTATTAATAATTAATAGAGTCTATACGGCTTGGGCCAGACAAGACAATAGGGTTTGCTGTACCCTGTAGGTATAATATGTGCTGCGCTGTATGTTATGTGTGTATTGTGAGTGACGGAACCTAACCCACCAAGACGGAGTTCATCTAGGTTTGACGTTTTTTTTTTTGTTTAGTAGGGATGAAAATGGAGGGTATCCCTGTTATGTGTAACACCACCTTCAATATGAACTCGTGCAACACCTTTCGGTCAATTTTTTATCAAGCACGTCGGGCCAGATCTAACCCGATCCCATCCCTAACCCTAACCCTTTGGGAGGTTCGAGGTCGGCAGTGGCGTTCCGCTGCGTTTTCGGTGGCATGTTTCCAAAAAGCAAAGGGTGGCCGTAAGGCCAGCCTTGACCAATCAGGCAGTGGTGTTGCACGACTTTGTGTACAAGGCGGGGTTGCACGTAAGGCGCCCCGAAAATGGAATATCACAAGTACCATCGCCATCACATAATCATGGTATGTATTTAGACTATTAATAGTGTACAAGCAGCAGCGGCGGTCAATACCAGGCGGCATTCGGTAGTTAGGTAAGCAAATGTCGGAACAACACAGCAACAACAAATAGTTTCCCCACCCCTTTCCCTGCCCTTGGGTTCTTTTTCCTATACCTGGAATGCGATATTTTACATTTGCCGTTTTCGAAAAATATGCTAAAATCGTAAATATATTATCATATTTTCAACATGTTTGCCCAACAACATGCTGGAATCGTCGTATATACGGAGCACGTCGGGTTTTCACAGAGCAGGCTGCTACATACTATTTTCGCAGCCTCTATTGCGCCTCTCAGCGGGTCTACGACAACTAATTCATCTGAGTCTACGACGCTCCCCTTCGAGACGACCCTTCTTTTCTACTTCTCACTTTGCTCGTTCTTCTGTAATTTGCCTCGTTTTGGTTCACTTTGCCTCATTTGTTTTCGATTTTCATTTCCGTTTTTTTTCGATTTTTTTCTTGGCAAAAAAAATCCACAAAAAACAATCCTAAACGAAATCCAAAAACGATCGACCAAAAATCAAAGCAAAATCGAAAAAGAGTCAAAAGTCGGCGAGATATTTAAAAAAAAAACGAAAACTCGAGTCGAAAGTCTGCAAAAAAGCGTTTTTGTCTGTTTCGGAAATATCCAGCGTTTGTGAAGACAAAAATCCAGCACTGAGACTGGCTCTTTTTGCACGTTGAAGTTTGCCTTGGTTTGGTCGGCGTTCCTTTGACCCTTCACACTCCACACGCGCACGGACTAGAGGTGCCTGCTATGCACGAGAGTTCGAGGGGGTATAGTTCTCCCTCAAAGCGCGTCGAGGCTGGCCGAGAGCAACAGGGAGGGGTCGAAGGAGCCTATTCTGGTGGTGGTGGTGGTGCTCGCGAAAGGCGGTCAACGTGCGCTTCGACGTGTACATTGCGCTTATAGACTATTTTCATCACAAGTAGTAGTTGACATACAAGTTGTGGATACAGATTCAATCTGTACTCACAGATTCAATCTGTACTCGGCCCACCAACTACGCCTCTTGGCATTTGCACATTGCCCGTTTCACCATAGACTACATGTCGCGTTCAATCTCCATGAGCCTAGGGCGAGCGCAGCGGGCGGCGTTCAGTCGCCTGCGAAGCGAAGCCCCTTTTTTATTATTACAATTTCGACATACTTGCCCAAAAGTACGCTGAAATCGTCATATATTTTAATATTTTCCAGGGTACTCCTCGGTAATTTTACCGGGGTAAAACCCCAATAATGGCAAAGATGTGGTATACCGCCAAAAAACGGGTTTACCATTTCCGGCAAAGCCGCTACTGGCAAAAAAGCGAAATTAATTCCGTTTCCGCCGAAAAATTACCGGGGAGTTTCCCGGCAAAAAAATACCGGGATTTCGCGTTACCGGCAAAGAAATACCGGGACTTCCCGTTACCGGAAAAGAAATACCGGCACTAGAAATACCAGCACTTCACGTTACCGGCAAAGAAATACCGGGACTTCACATTACCGGCAACTACAAGCGGTAATAGTGTGATAGCGGGGTTCAACGGGTGGGGATCACCTCACCGCCTTGGAACTCGGATGTTGGGGGTGCATCGCCCGCTGTAGTCACAAGATCACTCTTTTTTTATTATTTCTTAAAAAAATGTTTTTTTGCTCTCTTTAGACCGGTGCTAATGGAAAGGCGATAGTTTTAACCGAAAAAATTCCAATTTGTTTTTGGGGTATTTTGCTGAAGAGATTGCCGTACCGTCGCTGTGAGGAAAAAAGAAAGAAGGATAAAACATATTTTTTCTGGTTATTTTTTAGTCAAGCGGCCCAATTCGCCAATTTTTGTCAAGGATCGATCAGCGTACCCTGCAATGTTCGACATATTTGCCCCACGAAGGGATTAATACCGGGACTTCTGTCATTTGTCACGCGGTCATGTTAGAGCAGTGGAACCGATTTAAGAGTCCTTCGGAACACGCCAGATTTACCGCTATTATCTCCGTTCCGATCTTATTTCAGATTGAGCATCATCTGGGTTTTAGTACAGGAATCACGAGGCGTGACAAGCCGATTTGACCGCTAATACGATAGCTCCGTTTTATATCTTACCCTGGAATAACGGACGCTCCTAAACCGGGTACCCCCACTCTGTATTATGTTTCCGGTTGTTGTTAATGATCTGACGTTTTAGATTGCCATAATCTAGCCTAGTGGTCACGTGGTGACCAGTATGATGAATTATACCAGGTACGATGATGCAGATATGATATCATGTCCATGAGTGGGACGTAAAGAGGCATATGATAGACCGGCTTCTCGAACTGGAATTTTTCGTCCGCACAGAAGCAAATATGATACCGGTATGATTAGGCTGCAGATATCGGTTGTACGGAAGAAGAACAAGACCATTAATAGTGTTGGAAGGCATCACAAAAACAGTGTTTTGTGCTCGTAACCCAAGGCAATCCAAAGTCAGTGCAAATCGCGACGTACATAGAGGGGGTACCACGGCGGCACCACCCTTCGCCTCAACGGGTGCTTTCACTGCTCATGTTTCTAATGACAGATGACTCTCATGCGGTCCACATGCCCTATTAATCAGTAATACCATACTCGTATACAGCCTCCACAGCCACGGCAGCGGTATGACACAATTACAGTACAGTAGTAATAAGATCTGCCGTAAACCAGTGGTCCAGTGGTATTCATCGTGCCAGTATTATCATATAATCTACCAAAAAAAAAATGGTTACGTATATTAATAGAAAACGGCGGTGCCTTGGCCAAGAAGCTGCCCGGCGAAACGGGCCAAGAATTTCTCCGCCCAGCCCCATCATTGACCGTACTCTCAAAAGACGACAGAGACCAGAGAGCCTGTGCTGCGTTGTGCAGCTGCTGCTGTGCAACATGCACGCCACGTGCAACATGCATGCCACATGCCACACACCACGTCGTACCATGTCACTCACAAACGCCAAAAAGATCCAAACCCCACATCCCTTCGCTTATTACACCAAGTCTATTTTTGTAGGGTATTTTAGTACAAAAAATGTATCTCCGGTACATCTTACCGTACGTATATATATACGTGTGTATAATATCCTCTTTAGACTTCATATGATAGAGTGAACAAAACTTTGCAACGTCATGATCGAAAAACGTCAACATTTATATAATATATTGAAATCGCGAAATCCGGAAGCCACCCGAGTTTCCATCTCCATTAATGCGTACTGGTATCACATAATTTTGCGTGTTATATGATACGGTATACGATCGTACGAGTCACGCCTCCACCTGGACAAAAACCGGTATTTGGTATTGTTGCAACACATGCAACATAATTGTTGCAACACATGCAACATAACGTTGGTGGCAGTGTATTTTGCTTTTAGCCGTGGCCATATGGTGGAAACCCTCGATTTTGGTGGACTAGGTCCGGGTGGGATCAGGGTCCTTCCTTTTTAGTGGGCCTTGTCTGAGGCTAAATATATACCCGGTATGTAACTTACAGCCCCATTTCCCATTTAGCAATCGGCATGTTTTCAAATGCATTTGTCCGGGGCGCAACTATTATACTGGATACTTGTAAACGCGAGCCTGCGGGAGAAAACCGTAGACCAGGCCCAAATGTACTAGTTTTAGAGTGATTCCCGTTTTTGCTGTAGCCATTCTGGTGGAAACCCCGATTGTTGAGGATAAAGTCGCGTGGGGCCAGGGATCAGGGTTCAGGGTGCGTTGGAGGGCCCTGCCTTGGGCAGATAACATACCCAGGGGCAGTTTGGAGGGTAGAGGTTAAAGAGGGGTCAGGCCTGGGAGAGATCAAAGGTGTCAAGTAGGAGCAGGGTCGGCAAAAGCGTCGAACTGCTACTGTGCAACTTCTGTATGTGATAGGCCCGTGTCTATGACACAATCAGCTATTAATAATATCGTTTTGCGCCCCTTGTCGCTTCTGCTACTGGTTATTGCACTGCTGTTGCACGAGGAGAAGATTCCCGCAGTGTGTGTGTGTTCTTCACATTAAATATTATTAGGTGTCTGCATCGGACCCTTTGGACACCAAAACAAAGAGTTGCGAGTGTGCGAGTCCTCTACAGCTGATATTATACGTGGAACGTGGTATATACTACTCGTATATACAACAGAGTAGTATAACTATTTCTGCTGTATCATATATCATACCGGTATATTTCTACACGTCCCACCGTTCCCGTAATGTCGCACTCTGTATTCTGCATTCTGCGCAAACAGCACTGCTGCTGGAAAAGTACCGTACACACTAGCGTAAACCAGCGAGATAGGACACTCCCCGAAATGAAGTGCCGAGTCAGTTTCGTCCAAGCCAAGGGGGGCACACCGCACCCCCAACCAAAACGGTGGCTCGTCGAGATATTTACATGGACACCGCACTCTCCCAAATTTTGACAACACCACCTTGGAATTTCGCCCGAGTGTGTACCAGGTATTATACATATCAGAAAAAGCACAAGCGTATATACGAAGACGAAGAAGACAATGCGCAGCGACGAGCGCTTGTTTCGTGCGATTATAAGTATACGAGAGAGGGCGGGGCTCTGCTGTTGTGGTGTTTTGTGTTTGGCCTTTTCTCATGAGGATGAGGAACCGTCCTGCTGTAAACCGTCATTTCTATAATAATACGTACCTTTGTACCGTGTACTCAACCGCATCCAGTGCACCCAACGCCCGCACTGGCTCCGCTGTACAGTACTTCCCGCTTACACTACTATTACTACTGCTGTGTTATACATAAACAACAGTTACTAATACTCGTCGTGCTTACACTATATCATACCTGTGTACCTGGTACAGCACTTAAAGTGCTTCGAACTTATTACGGGATAGCAGATACCTGGTATTTGCGAACGAAATAATAATAATGTAAAATAATAATAATGGAACGGGGACTTCTAAATGGGTAAATGGTACAAGGTAAATGGGTATTAATAGTACATATCATATAAAAATGGATTGGGTCGGCTAATCCGACACAAGAAGCCAGCAAACTTCTCGAATCACACTACTCATATATAGGGATCTAATATCCGAGCGCTTCAGTCAAGCTTCAGTGCGGCTGACTCCTCCTTACGTACGTCCTTCGCATACCAACAACATCAACACTCATATGATATATACGATGCAAATACAACGCGTCTCTAGTATAGTTTTTAATATGTATTATAGTACGCAACTAACGTCATAAAACTATACGTTCCTCTTTAGGCCAAAATCTACCAGTTTCAGTGTAGAAGGGCGGTCAGTCAAGGGGTCACACGTCATACCGCGGTTTCCTGTTTAATAAACTAATTATAGCGTCTGAGTTGGACATCAAACAAACCAGAGTTACAGCAGTCGTTCATGCATTAATAGAGTATGACTAACCCTAACCCCGGGTACGAACACCCTAACCCTAACCTCAACTACGAGGTATAAACCCTAACCCCAAGCGCAAGGTGTAACCCCGAGTATGAATAACCCTAACCCCAGGTACGAATACCCTATATAACCCCTAACCCCAAGTACAAGGTGTAACCCCAAGTACTTACACTTTGTAAACCCCAAGTACTTAAACTTTGTACTTGGGGTTTCTTGTACTTGGGGTTAGGGTTCGGGTTGCGAGGTACTTGGGGTTAGGGTTAGGGTTAGTTGTAGAATCGACAATATGACAACGTATGAATATCATACCAGGTACTTCTGTAAATTGCTTGGGGTTAGGGAGTTTGCGGTTAGGTAGTTTGCGGTAGTGGTACATGCACTTGTTGTATGCACTTGTTGTATAGCGGAACCCGGTACGGCGGACGATGTGACAACCAAGGACACTATACGTATACCAACGTAGTTTTACCTACTGCTGTAGTCTGGAGTCCCACAAGAAGGCTCACGAAGTAAGGCTAATGTTATCAGCTGACTGCTGCTGACTACCAGGTACCTGGTACGAATTAATATTTTACTACGAAACACCGTTGGAAGGAAAAAATACAAAATCTCGTTGATTCAAAATTTCAAAATTTGAAGATTTGCGCACGATTAAAATACCTTCCCGTACAATACATGTCTTATCGTGTCTGACTCGACACTTGTTGCTAGTCTAGAGTCGTATATACGTAGCGTCACGTATCATGATTATTAGCTATTACCGTAGGTGTGCGAAGGTTGGCACAGTGCCGAAGGTTCGCACAGGTACGGTGAGATTGCACCCCTGTGCGATGAAAAAGCTAGTATGAAACGATTTAATTGGTTTTTCGCACAGGGTCCCCGAGATCGCACACCCGAGATCGCACACTGTGCGATCTCGGGGACCCTATTTACCACTTCCGGGAGTGAGGTTGTGCCCTATTGCGAAAGGGTTTGCGGGGCACACCCGCGAGCTGCAAAGGGTTGTGTATTTGTCTCACAGCAGTACCATACCATCGAGGCTCGACTGCTGTGTGCATTACATTGTCCAACTAACTGACTTTAGTCGGCAAGTCGGCTGCCGAAACCAGCTGATGGCCAGCCCTACCAGTTCTTGAACTTGTTGTCGAACTCGATCACCTCATCCGGCTTCGCAGTGGCTGACAAACCACCGAGGGCATCAGGTTTCAGCTCGAGCAGCTTGTTCATGACCTCCTTGCTTCCACAGCCGCGGTGTTCCCTACGCTGCTCGTTGATGTAGTCCTCCTGCGCCTGCTCAACGTCAGCCGTCGAAGCTGCAACTCCAGCGTTGAGCGATCTAGCTTTCGACAAGCCGGGGTTGGATTTCACCTTGCTCTTCAGATCTTCCTCCTCGCCGACCCAGGTGATGATGCGCTTCCGGTCCACCTTGAGAACCTTAGCCGCTCCGTTGTTTCCAACCGGCTTGCCGTCCGGGCAGATGGCTCTCGTGAAGGCCGCCGCATTCAGCTTAAACCTGAGGGTGTAGCTTCCTCTCTGTCCTACTGCTCCGGCCCTTTCGACCGCGAAGCCAGGATCAGGGTACTTGCGCTTGTTGTTGGCGGGGGGGTCGTTCGCCGCTAGCATCTCATCGATGGCTTCTCCTGATGCCAGCCGGTCTGCAGCGGCATCTCCCCGGTCCGCAGAGGCCGAAGCCCCAGCAGCTGCTGCTGCAGGAGCTGCAGGAGTAGTACTAACACTCTGTGAGGCAGTGGCCTCGGCACCGGTACCCTCTGACATGGCAAGGTCTGTGTGGGGCGTGGTGCTGATTTGTACACAACCAGACAACCACACAACCACACACACAACGTGCGGCGGGATTTCGCCGCTTTTCCCCCCGTAATTCGCCGCCTTTTTGTAATTTCGCCGCGTTTTTGTGTGTGCGCGTGT
>JBBMKB010074921.1:0-13405 GCA_037833945.1 Alaria marginata | reverse complement strand
ACGAAGGAGAGGAAGGAAAGGAGACACCCCCCCCCCCCCGCCCCTCCCCCCGAACCTCCCTCTGCAGCTATGGACACGTCGGCCTGCGACACAATGAATGAGGGAGCTCGTGGCTCCCCTTTTCCCTCTCCCATCCGGCTCGCCTCGAAAGGTTGACGCGAGTTTTTCGGCTCGCACGGCGAGCTTGTTGACAATAATAATAACCTTATGTTTGACAATAACGTACTAAACTCTCGCAACCCATTTGGGACTTCCATGTAGCGGCCGTGTATGGTAGCTGGCGTTTTTCGATACGTACCCTATCTATGTTTGATGTTTTTTTTTACATTCCTCGCATTCTGCAGCTGGAACATTTTTTTTTTAACAAGCTTATTTATATTTTGGGTTGGACATCTTGAAGAGGGAAGTGCGGGTTAACTACAGCCCAGACACAGTGGCGCGCTGACGTGCAGCAGTGTGCATCAACATGGCTCCGACAGCTTCATTGCAGCATACCAGATACAACAACACTTCTTATTCGTACGGCTTACGGCTTATCAGAGAGTACGACGACAGCGGGTTTCCCAAATCCCTCTCGTGAGTAAAAAATGGCAGATTCCAGAAATTCGAATTTCGGAAACGGCATAATCCTTTTTCAAAATATCCTGTGGATTGGATTCGGAAACCGTTGTACAAATCGGGCTGGTGTGGATTTTTTTTCACAACTACTGGAATCTGCCACACAGCACGATAGTCCGCATAAGATAGAGACAGCCCCGATTTGCTTCGTGAGGGTAACCCAGACATCCCGTAGCTCGCAAGAAGCAAAACTACTATTATTTTACGAGTGGCTTTCCGAAAGGCTGCCGGGTTTCCCAACCCCATTTCACAACAACATTCGTTCGAGCTTGGTAGCTTCTTCGAGCTGTTTCGAGCGTACGATCTTGACCTCACCCGCTTCTCGTAAAACTACAACTATCATCTGTTGTTGTTATTCGAAGTCGGTGTCGCCAACGATGATGACCGCTATAAAGGTGAGCAGCGGGTAGGATAGCCCTCGCTCGACGCGCGGCGCGGGTTTCGAGGCCGACGTGCGAGAGCCTCTGCATGATTGCTTCTACTGTGCCATAGCGGTAGTGGTGGGGTGGAACCTCAAGACGGTCGGTGGCAATTGTGAGAGAGTGCCTTCGTTTTGTTTGCAGTGTGCTTTTTTTATTGTGGAGATTCGGGAAAACCAAAATTATTTTTGAGATCTGGTGGAGCTTTTGGATCCGAATGATACCGCCGTATAGGACGACGAAAAAAAAACGGTCGCTCCAGTAGAGCTATACAAGTAAGGTAATCATACGAGGCACAACGTGCGCATGTCTCTGAACGATGCATCAACCACCTTGGGCACTACTACTACTACTACTGTCATATCCAACCCTATCGGGTGATCTGCTTTATAATGATACTGCTGCTGTGGGTATCTTATCCTGAGGGTCCTGATGCCAGGGCGAGGCAAGGCATCGGACGGTGTTGACGCCAAACGTTTTCCACTGCATGCTCACGCCCTTTGTCCTTTGTATCTATCTACCCGTCGCGGTGTAGATTGCGTCATGGACTGGGTTGGCGGTGTTGCGTTCGGTCGCTACGACCGGTGCGCGGGGTATCCGTGCACATGAGCTGCCCCCTGAGTGCTGCGAGTCGGAATTGAGGTTGCTGCACCTATTCGGCCTGGGGCGCTATCTGGTTTCGAGTACGAAGAACCGCCATACCTGGTGCTAGCTTTGTAGGCAGTCTTTTGAAGTTTTTCTTGTGGTACCCGTGTTGTCGGTAAAAAGTGTATATCTGCAAACAGGCTATGTGCCGTACACCGTACTTTCGTCGTGCGCTGTACTTGTCGAGTCGGGCGCAACACCCAGCAGCCAACGCCGCCGTCCTAATCGCTGCCCTGTCATATACCAGTACCTGGTATGATATAATACTCCGGTTCGGCTTGCGTGGACGATCAAAGCGAAAAAAACAAATATTTATAGGTCACTGGCGCCCCGTTCAAAGATACCCTTGTGGCTACGACTGGGACTGGGGTCGGCACTTCGGCAGGGCTTAAGTTGAGGCTTGGTTCGGGGCTGGGTCTTGGGCTGGAGCTTGATCTTGGGTCGGGGCTGCGACTGAGGCAGGGGCTGGGGATGGGGGTGGGGCTGGGGTTAAGGCTGAGGCTAGAGCTGGAGCTGGAGCTTGAGCTGGGGCTGCGGCTTGGACTGGAGCTGGGGCTGCGGTTGGGGTTAGGGCTTGAGTTGGGGACTGGACTGGACCCGCAACTTTATGTTGAGATTAGGGCTGAGACTGGAGCTTGGACCGGCGATGGGGCTAGGGCGGAAGATGGCATTGGGGCTGGGGCTGGGGCTGGGGTTGAAGCTTAGACTGGGGGCTGGACTGGAGCTGGGTCTCAAGTCGGGGTCGGCGCCGAGGCTGGGGCTGGGACTGAAGCTTTGACAGGAGCTGGGGTGGGTCAGTGCCATAACTGGGACTGAGGCCGCGCTGGGACTGGACTGATCTGAATGTGTCTGTGTCTGTGTCTGTGTCTGTGTCTGTGTCTGTGTCTGTGTCTGTATCTGTATCTGTGGCTGTGTCTGTGTCTGTGTCTGTTTCTGTGTCTGTGTCTGTGTCTGTGTCCGTGTCCGTGTTTGTGTCTGTGTCTGTGTCTGTATCTGTGTCTGCGTCTGTGTCTGTGTCTGTGTCTGTGTCTGTGTCTGTGTCTGCCTGTGTCTGTGTATGTGGCTCTGTCTCTGGCTGTGACTGCGACTGGAGCTGGAGCTTGGGCTTGGACCGGGCCTGGGCTTGAGGCTGGGGCTGGGCTGGCGTTTAGGTGGGGATATGGTTGCGACTGTGGCTATGGCTATGGCTGTGGCTGTGGCTGTGGCTGTGGCTGTGGCTGTGGCTGTGGATGAGGCTGTGGCTGTGGCTGTAGCTGTGTATGTGTCTATGTCTGTGTCTGTGTCCGTGTCTGTGTTTGCCTGTATCTGTGTATGTGGCTCCGACTCTGGCTGTGACTGCGACTGGAGCTGGAGCTTGAGCTTGGACCGGGCCTGGGGTTGAGGCTGGGGCTGGGCTGGCGTTTAGGTGGGGATATGGTTGCGACTGTGGCTGTGGCAGTGGCAGTGGCAGTGGCTGTGGCTGTGGCTGCTGTGGTGGCTTGTGCGTCTGGGGCTGCGGCTTGGACTGGAGCTGGGGGCTTGTTTTTGGGCTGGGGCTGAGGCTGTGGCGCAGGAGAGTATCGGGTTTGAGACTGGGAATGTGGCTGGAACTTGGACAAAGGCTTGGGCCAGGGCTGGAGCTTGGGGCCGGGATCAGGCCTGACGCTGGGACGGGGCTTGGGCTGAAGGTGAGCTTGATCGGGACTACGCGTGGGGGCGAGACTATAACTGGAGCTTGGGCTGGAGCTTTGGAGTCACGCCAAGGTAGTAAGGTAGCTGAAGTCTCGGGCCGAGACCGATATGATTGGCCGACCCCATTCATTGAGAAATTACCCCGAATCTTTGCATTCCCGTTTATATTTTACAGTTGTATTTACTGTGTGCCTCTAGCCGGTGGGGATGTTTACGGGTTGCGCGTGCACAATGTTTCCCGACGTCGGTGGTTGGGTTAGCAATAGAGCACCTCGTGTTAGAAACATGATACATAATAGCCCCCCTCTATCGTAGCATGACTCTTGGACTGGGGCTGGGGCTCGGGTTGGAGATGGGGCTCCGAATGCGGCTTCGGCTGGGACTGGGGCGCTGACTGGAACTGGGCTTGGCTATGGCCATGGCCATGGCCATGGAAGGGACTGGGACTGGGGGTAGGGCTGGAGCTAGGACTGGGGTCGGGGCTGGGACTAACGCTTGGGGCTGGGGCTGGGGCTAGAGTTGGGGCTAGGGCTGAGCTGAGGATGGGGCTGTAATTGTGGTTGTGGCTACGGGTGTGGCTGTGGCTATGGTTGTGGCCGTAGCTTGTGGCTGGGACTCTGGCTAGGACTGGGACTGGAACGTGCGTCGAGGCTAGGGCTGAGGTGAGTGTATGATAACATGAATCTGCCGAGTCCGCACTCTCATGAATCTATGGTTAATTGCGCATTGCTGGGATTGATGCAGCCGTTTATGAGTTCTACGTAGATGGTATATGAATGGTCATGTATTCTATATTATGAACCTCGTGATTAAGGTGCGACAGGCGCCCATGAGTTCAGTTCATTTTGGTTCCTGTTGTTCCTTTTTCCGACGTTAATATTTACCTGGTATACAACAATCTGCTTCTGGCCTTCTCCCGCATGCTCGCCTCATGGCTTGAGCTGCGCGTCATCCCACCCTCTACGTGAGGTAGCTAACCCTGTGCTCGGTTTTTACCCAACAATGGGGGCTCTTTTTAGGGCTGAGGCTTGGTTTGGAGTTCGACCGGGGCGAGACCGGAGCTGGGGCCGAAACTGAGACTATGGCGGGAGCTTGGGCTGGGGCTTGGGAGCCATGTCACGGTAGGTGCGGTTCTCTCGGACTCTCGGGCCGAATTTGTGTTGACTGACGGGTCCCTTCAACTGAGGAACTACCCCAAATATTTGTAATCCTATTTGTGCTTTACAATTTTCTCCGAGGAATTCGTCGTAGCCAAGGGGATTGCCCATCGGGTTGCACGTACACGGTTTCCCAACGTCAGTGTTTCGGGGAGGTATAGTGATCCTCAACTTTATATCCTGATATACAGCCCTCTATTGTAGATTGACTCTTGTACCGGAGCTGTGGCCTGGGTCGGAGCCGGGGCTAAGGCTGAGGCTGCCGCTTCTGCGGGGGTTGAGACTAAGGCTTCCGCTGTGGTTGTGACTGAGGCTTGGACGGGATTTCGGCTGGGTCGGGGCTGGGACCGGGACTAGGACGGTGGCTAGAGCTTGGACTGGAGGCGGGGTTTTGATCGGAGTCAAGGATAGGGTTAGGTCGCTGGGACTGCTCAAGGCTGGGGTTTGGGTAGGCGCTGAGGCTGGGGCTCGGGTTGAACCTGTGGCTTTGGCTCTGGCTGTGGCTGTGCCTGGAGTCGGCATTTAGCTCGGGGCGGAGGCTGGGGCTTGGGGCTGGGGCGTGGGCTGAGGCCGAGGCTGAGGCTAATGGAACTGCGCTGTGGATGCGGCTGTGGCTGTGGCTGTGGCCACGACTATGGCGATGGCTTATGGCTGAGGGTTTGATTTGGACTGGAGCTTGAACTTATATCCGGGCTGGGACTAAGGCTGGGACTGGAGCTGGGGCTAAAGGGTGGAGATGGGGGTGGAACTTAGGCTGGGGCTGGGGCTGTGTCTGTTGCCGGGGTATGGACTGAGGCTTGGACTGGAGCTTGACCTGGGACTGGCGCTTGGGTCGGATCCGGGGCTGAGGCCGACTCTTATGGGAGACGGAAACCAGAGAACAAAACAGGATTTCCCTTCATCGTGTAGAAACCCCAGGGCAGTGCCGTCGATAGACATGAGCCATTTCTGATCACTGCCCAAACAAAAAAAAACTGTGCTTTTCGCACACACCACTTACCATCGCCGACGATTGCTCGCCTCACAGGGCACGAGATGGTGTCAAACCTTCGACGCTGCATGCTCCACAGCTCTGACAATCTCGCTGCCAAGTTTGAGGGCCGTTGATGCTGTGTGGCTGGAGTTGTCGCTCGAAACGTGCGAGCCTAACCCATTTCTGGCCCAGATTTTTCCGGACGGAACTGGGGCCCAGTTCCGTCTGAAACACAATCGTCCAGAAATGGGTCCGGCTCTCACGTCTCGAGCAAGAGCTCCAGCCGCACAGCATCAACAGCCCTCAAACTTGGCAGCGAACACTCTCAGAAGAGTGGAGCATACGGTTTCGAAGGTTTGGCGTCATCTCGGGGCCTGTGAGGCGAGCAATCATCGGCGGTGGTAGATGTTGTGTGTGAAAAGCACAGTTTTTTGCTGCTGCGGCACACAAAACGAGATACCCCGAGATCTCCAGCGGGCTGGGTGGGTTTCAACATCATAACGGGGAAATCCTGTTTTTTTTTCTGGTTTTGTCTACCATTAGAGTCAGCCTGAGGCTGGGGGGCTGTGGATGGAGCCTGGTCTGGGGCTTGGGAACCATGCCACGATAGGTGGGTACTCTGGAACCCGGCATTTTTTTCTGACGGCCGCTTTAACTGAGGAACTACATACTCCAAACATTTCAAATCCCACTTGTGGTTTAAGGTTGTATTCGCTGTATGCGTGGCCGATAGGGTTCTTTACCGGGTTACATGTACAATGTCCCCAACGTCAGTATTTGCGTGATGTATTTAGCTCCGAATAAATAGTAAGTACTCCTTCTGTCGTAAATAGTAAGTGCCCCTTCTGTCGTAGCATACGTGTTGGACTGGAGTTGGGGATGGGATCGAGGGTTGGGCAGAAGCTGGGGCTAGGATTTGACTAAGACTGTAGCTGGGGCTGGTGCCTGGGCTGGGGTTGGGGCCTGGGCTGGGACTGGGACTGGGGCTGGGGCTTGGACTGGAGCTGGGCTGGAGCTGGGTTTAGGATTGGGGCCAGGGCTGGAGTTGAGTTATATGTCGGGCTGGGGCTGGGGCATTGGTTGAAGCAGGGGCTTGGGTCGGGGCCGGGGCTCAGCTGAAACTTTGGCTGTGGCTTAGGGCGTGACCAGAGTTGAAGCTGGGGCTGGGGCCGAGCTGGGGCTGGGACTGGGGTTCAGAACGGCACTGAGACTAGAGCTTGAACTGGAGCTGAGGTTTCGGTCGGGGTTGGGACTAGGACTAGGAAGTGGACTAGAGCTGGGACTTGTGTTGAGGCTGGGACCGGTGCTGGGGTTTGGGTTGGTCCTGGGGCTGGGACTGAGTCTGAGGCCAGGGCAGGGATTCGGGCTGCGGGTTTGGTTCAGGCCAGCGCTGGGTTTGGGTCTGGGTCTTAGTCTCGGGCTGGGGTTTAGACTGGAACTAGGGCTTGGGTCGGGACTGGAGCTGAAGCTGGGTCGCGGGTATGGGCTTGGGTTGACGATTGGTTGAGCCCTGGGGTTGAAGCTGGAGCGGGGGCTTGGACTAGAGCCGGGACTGAAAATTATACTAAGGCCGGGGCCTGGATTTACTGCGGTGATGTGCCGTGACTGTCCGAACCAGTCCTGAGCGGAGGGTCTACATGTATGGGGAGTGGCTGAGCTATCAGAACATTGGAAGTTGGGAGAAGACATCCCATGACGGGAATTGCTCTCCATGTGCAAAACTGTCAACATTTTAATAAAACCTGGTGTCTATCGATACCACTCACACACGAAATAAAGTCAAAGCCCAGCACGCGAAATATTTGTGGCGATTTAACGAGGGAATCTATTTGGAATCAATATGATTCATGTGTAAAAACCCGCTTCAGGGAAAGAGGGCGGAGCCTTGGAAGGTACTGGAGGGCAGGAATTGTGGCGGATGTGGGGTGGGAAGATCGGGGGGGGATAAGCGGCAGGGGTCATGAAGGGGGAACGGGTCCCAGTTCAACTATATCGGTTCATGCGACTGGGCTAGGAAGCGGAAAAGGGATTCAGTTATCACCGTAGGAGGGCATCGGGGAGTTGTATCATACCTGGAGGTACCCCGATGCCGAAAGCTGCGTCGATCAATAGAGTTGATGGGTGCATTGCCACTCGCCACTCCAATATTTTTTTGTGTGCTTTGCATTTTCATGAATCGTGGCGATGTCTCGCTTCTCATGTGGTGGCGTTTCGGATCCCTTTTCCGCATGAGGTAATAGAATAGCCTGACCGCTTGCCGGTGATCGTGCTGGACAAATTGGGCCAGACTCAACAGAATCCCCAAAGAAGGGCTTTGTCTGCTTGTTGACCCTGTGGACCGCATCACCGAGGGGGACGGAGTCAACTTCTGCGTTTCCTCCCGACGGTGATTTTGTTTTTGCTGTCAACCTAACTTTTTGCGCCATCTTCAATAAATGTTGGTGTTAGATTACGCGTTAAACTTGATTTTTCCTGCGTGTTTTATTGCAGACTGTAAGGTGCATCGCGTCGCTTGGTGAAATGGCGAGATCCCAATTATCCATGCTGTTCGACGGACACGAGGCACCCTCGCGGAGGCTAAAAGAGACAAAGGGGCAGAAAAAGAACGAAACCCGAACGACAGCAATCCTATACAGTGCTACTACCACGCGAACGGGAAGGAGCGAGAAGACAGCTTGTGCGAGGCATTGCTTACACCATAATCCAAGGTTCATACTTGAGGACGGCTCACGTTTTTATATGTAGCACTCGCATCAATATCAGTGGTGTGTCGCAATCCATGGTCTGCGTGTAAGTTTCCGAGGACACCACATGTTTTCGAAAACAAACACGGCATCCTCACTACTTGTGTCGCGTGTATATTGCGCCTCGACACCTCCCCACGCAAATCACACGATAACCTGACACTTGACGTCGGCCGATACTATGCGCAGCGAGCACCCGCTATCGATCGTCGACCGAAAGCGTTGGTTGAGGGTGAAATAACGTAATTCAGTCTCAGGAAGGAGCGAGATTAAAACATACTTTCATCAGGTTCAGGAAAAAAGTGATTTCGTCTTGATCGAAGCGCTGGAATAATATCAACTCTGGGTTAGGGATAACGGGGACAGGCCGGTGTATTTGTCGGGACCCGCCACATGTTGCTGCCACCAATGTGCGCCATTTCATGTTTTGATGACACGTTATACCGCCTTTGGTGTTTTCTGGTCTCACGCGGTATAACTAGGGAACTGCACAGGTGAACTATGTACTACAACACGGGCCTCCTGCGCGTTCTCAAACAGGAGAGGCAGCGAACAGGAACGTTGACACAACAAAAAAAAACAACAACACACGCATGATGTCACCATACCTTAAAATCCATTCTACGCGCGTACCTACTGTAGTAGTTATTTCTAGGATCGCAAATACCGAAGGGTGTCCCTCCTGTCCCCCCCCCACGTGCTCACCGCGACAGGTGTGCATAGCCGAGTCGTTACGGCGGCAATCCGTAGCATATAGTATGCCTGCGGCGTACACATGAGCAGCTCTTCTCCTCGAAGCATATGCCTTAATGCCGATTAACACCCACCAGTCTATCAATCTCTCAACACCTGTCTTTTCACCTGTTTTTCCGACGGCAGGAGTTTTTTTATCGTGGCTACCCGCTACTCTCGGTCGCGCAAACAAGCGCAAGCGGAGGCATTCCCCATTAGTATGCTCTGTTAGAATACGCCCGTGAGGAGCAGACCACCTTCCTACTTCGGCCGACACAGTCAATCAATGGTTTGTCTCTGTTGAGTAGCACGGCACCCACGCTTGACCACCTTGCTAGGAATTGATAGCCGCCCCCTTTACGGCATATCACAAGTTCGACGCGGATGAGTGCAAATCAAAATCCGTCGAGCAATCCCACACGTGCCCCTTCTCTCACCCATCCCCACTCCTCAACCTACAGATAATGCACGACCAAAATAATACCAATGGGAGAATTTACCCATCCTGCTAGACGAAGAACACTGCTCCGGTCTCCGGTTTACATAAATGCGCCACATTCGAAAGATCTCACCGCGCCGCCGTTGTCTCGGTGCTACTCCACACGTTACAAGTATTACTACTGTACCCTGGTATAATATTACGGGGGAACGTAGTTAATAGAACCTACGGTAGACACAAAAAGCTATATATTTCTCTATTTTTACTACCAATATTTGGTCCTATTTACTGTGGTCCCCGGTAATAGTGTATATGAGCTGTGGGGGCAATAGCTCTCGTACTGACTTTACAAGACCACTATTTACTGAAGTGCACGCTGTGAAGGGGCTAAGGTATGTACCTCATACCTAGGCCCTGGAACATACCAGGTAAGACACGCAGCGGCCCAGGGTACAACTACGCAGTCTTGATGCCTTGATAGCAGCGCTCGCGATATCTTCCCGGACCCAGGGAGGGGCACAAAAAGAGGCGAAGACGCGATGCGGCAGACAGAAGTTCATCGGGGTTTTACTCGTGTTACGTGATGTTCATGGAGGGAAAATGTCAAACCAACGCGAGTGGTATTTCTCCCTCAGCACGGCCACGGGGTTACACGGTGGTGGTGGTGGTGGCGGCGGTGGTGGCATACAAGCCTTCCGGCAGGCTCCAGTGAAATCCTACTCAGACGGGAAATACGTCGACAAGGGTATCACCGTATCACGCTAATCATCACAGTTGCTTGGGGCGCTACATAGTTAGATAGGGCACCAGAAATACGAAGGCGTAATTATACATTTGAGCCCGGTTGTCGTGGTAGTTTAATATATATAACTGTTCAGACTGTTGGGTGTCAGACACGAGTATGCAGTACCTGGTATGCGACAACACTTGAGAAATTGAGAGCTATAATGTTTTGGCTCTACACTTAAAAAAACGAACACAAACCACGTTTTCATGCTAAAGTCAGTATAGGAAACACCTTGACTCGCATAATAATTTTAACCTGGCCCAGCATATGAACTTCATATGTGTTGCCGCGTTCCTGTATACTTCGAAATATCATCATAACTACGTAGAATTCAACTATAGTTGGCGTTCATCCACACCTCGAACAGCTAAGAAAAACTGCAGCAAATTGTCTGGCTAGTTGACGGCGGGGGCCTCAACTCGCAAGTGTTTCCACGGAGGCGTTCCTATTCCAAGCAAAACAAACAGCCCCACTTTTCAATGGTAATGAGTATCGCAAGTAAACAAAAATACATATGCATTCGTATATTAGGTGTCTGCTTTTCATATTCTGACGCAACATACAGGCAAGACCCGAGTCCCTTTGGGGGAATTTATGGCAGAGGTGGGGATCATCTACAGTACCTCGGGATGCTTACTGAGCGGTCCCTCAGCTGCTTCGTTTAATGCGATACTGCTGTACATGCCAATGGAAAACAGCCTCTAGCAAAACGAACTCACCAAGCTGCCGGGATGTACGCATGTCCATGTCGGGTTAAACCGGCTCTACCAGGTCCATGATGAAGCTCTCGCACCCCGGAAAGTACATGTTGACGGCTTCACCGAATTCCTCCACATCGGCTTCCTTGATGAACACTCCACCCCGCAGGACAATGTCGCTCTCCTTCTCCCCCTCATCCTCCTCTTCTTCCCACTGTTTCTCGAGTGTCGGGTGCCAACCCGACGAAGCGCGTTTCCTCATCCGCAGCACGTCGAGGATCTTGGAGAAACAGGTCGCGTCACAGTCGATTAACCGTCTACCCTGTTCGTTCTTGTCTTTGACGGTGGCTGGCCATCTGTCTGCGTCGAACATGGCGGCGAGGGCGGAGCACGGGCAAGTCCGCAGTGTGGAGCGCAGTGTTGTCATCCTCGTCCCACGTACGTTGAGCTCCACGACGGCATCCTGTTCGCCCGCCGCCAAGCTTGGACCATACGCGGTTTCGAGGGCGCCTACAGCGGCGGATACCCGTTCACCTGCTGCTTCCATCTCCTTTACGGCACGGTCGAGGACCACCCGCTTCTCCATAAGTGAGTTTGCCATTGTTTCGCCGAACGACCGGGTGTTGCGGGCTTTGACATCGGTCAAGACATTACCACCCAATTTGGTGGTGCTGCGCGCTGTGGTCGTGGGTGGAGCCGAGTTCGAGAAGCGGTATACCTCAATGTCAACGACGTTTTTCCCGTTCAACGCTAAGAGCGAGGGGGCAGGCCTAAAACGAAGCTCTCCAGTCTGTATGGTGCAACTCCCCGATACCTCATCGAATATCGTGACCAGGTCGGTTGGACCAAAGAAGGGACCATCGCTTCGAGGTGCCACGAACGCTTGGTTGGCCTTAGGCCGCCACTCGGCGGGTTTGCAGATATCGTTTCGGGTAGCACTGCCGTCCTTGAGCATGAACACACACACGTTGGTGCTGAGGCATCGCTGGTCCCCAAAGCCGCCACCCCAATGGGAATCGGTATAACCCCCAACAACGCTGTCGTTGCCGTCGTTTCCCTGGCCCGAACTCACCCGAATGAGGGAGACCGTTTGGGGACTGCTCTTGTCGCATTTGGTTAGGAACGATTTCTCGCCGAAACCGTCCCGCGTCGCGCGGTAGATGAGCGTCATATATCGCCCCGCGCCCCCAAACCACTCCATCATCACGGCACTCAACGGAGCGATTTCAAACGGCTCCAAAATGGTGCTGCCTCCATCAATGTTCACGTATTTAGGATGCGTCGGCACATATCCCAGCAATCCCATCACATTTGCGGTGTACCCAAGGCACGGTACCTCATCAACAGCAACCGCCGAGCGCGCCGCACTGTCCGGTAGTCCCTCCACTCCGGAACCTGTGCGGCCAGTAATCATCGTGTGAATGAGGTGTTTGACGCACGCAGGGGACTCATCTAGCTCGATGTGGTCGTCGGGATCTCGAGGAATTCGTCCCTTGCCCCAAACCCCCTCGAGCAAGGCGCCTAGGATTGAATCTTCGAACCCCTCCGTCTCCCCGAGGAGGTGCCAGGACACGGCAACGTTCGAGCCGCCGACGTTGAGGTTAATCACGCTCTCCTCGTGAGTTCGAGGCCGGACCCTAAGTGATACCATGCGCTCGCTGTTTGCCTTCCACCCCCCTTCAAGCTTTTCCCACGCCGAGTCCATGACTGCTCTTTTGTGCCGTAGAAGAGGCATCGCTTGCTGAGCGTACTCCTCCGCCGACTTCGGGAACGCATCCCTCTCCTTCAGGAACTGCCGGCGCATGCTTCTGTGTTTGATGCTGCTGTTGGCTTGTTGCGAAATACCAGGTACTGGTATCGTTTACTGTTGGACAGCAAGCCGTCCGTGTTGGGAACCTCGCCCAGAGAGTAGCAGTACCCAAACCCCAACCCCAAGCCGTTGGTCGCAAATGGGGTCGTGACCAGTGTCCCTTTTCTCTTTGCTTCGTCGGCGAAATACGCTGTACGAGCGCCAACCGTATGTAGGAGCTTTGGCCGTCCCGCCTAACGTCGACCACCCGACCAGAACCCTGACCCTACCTCTAACCCGCACCCTATGGGGTGACCTGTGCTCGGATGCTGTGATTTGTCAAGGCTCTAGGTTGACTCGGCCGGCTTGGACGCTGTGCAGTTAGACCAGATCGGGATGCTGTGGCTTGATAAGACTCAAGGTTGGTTGAGCCGCGTAAGATTCCCCTCAACCAACCAGAGAGCGTAAATAGGTTACACAGCCAACCAGAGTGGAAGCAGGTGGAATATTTAGAGGGATGTACATTATTTTACTTTTTCGCGGATATCCGCGGAGGTCTCCGCGGATGTCCGCGGATGTCCGCGGAGGTCGCCGCGGATGTCCGCGACTATTCGCGGACATCCGCGAAAGGAGGATGTCCGCGGAGGCCTCCGCGATGACCTCCGCGACGACCTCCGCGATGATGTCCGCGAGTGTCCGCGTGCATCCGCGGTGATAGTCGCGGCGACCTCCG